>WAAE01012529.1:0-30666 GCA_013400495.1 Nicator chloris | reverse complement strand
AAAAAAAAAAAGAAAACTAAATTACATTCTTTTCTCTTCCTACAGCTGACATATCACTGTAGAGACACAGACTTAGAAAAAATGACTTTTACAAAAATAAGTAACATAAAAAACCATGATACAGAACAGCAACAAGTGGTGCTAAACCTTTTAGTGATGTAATTTTGTCACCAGTTGGTTCAACCTATGAATGAAATGCCACTGGTTATGAAGCAGCAGAGATCTGTCGCTTTTCATCAAGTAACTCCAAGAGTCTGCATTGAAATGCAAATAAATAAAGCATTTTACTGTAAGCAATTGAAATTAATCCTGCTACAGATAGAAAATTTTGGCTACACCCCAGATGCTGCCCATATTTGAAGATATGATCTATGAGATAGTTTAGGGTTGTTCCTGTGGATTAGAAGGGGAGGATCAGAAGCGGAGCCTCCCATTGATGTAAGTTAACTTTTGCCTCCTGAAAGGTATTTCCAGTGTCTATCACAAGGAGTTAGAAAATAATTTTTAGTACCTCTGCAGAATATTTGGCAGTGATTAACTGTCTCCTTTATTTTCAGGGAAACCTTCTTTTGTAAAAATTGCATATTCCCCCATTTTTCACTTTCACGTGAAACACCAGAAAAGTCTGAGAGCAGCATGCTGCACAAAAATGTTGACTGAATTCAATGCCTAATTTTCCCATCTAAAAAGAAAAATAAATATTTCCTTTCCAGTCAGAGCTTGAACTTTTTATATTCCTTTTTATTTATTACTTTTTTCCTAAGTGGAACCAGGACATGGCTAGAGATTAGTGGGAAATAGAGATAGAAGGATGTAAACTAGATAATAATTTAGAGAAGAAGAAGGAAAATTTAGATCTCTTGAAGTCAATGATAAACTACTCCTTGAATTCCAGACAGGAGCAGGTTAACAGAAATGCAACAACAGCTTGTATTAGACATGTGGTTCATGCAGGCCCCAAAAAAGCATGGAGGGCAAAGGGATTTTGCACCTCAGAGGAAAACAAAATTGTCCACATAGCTTTTTGCTGAGTGAGTGAATCAACAACTCAGCCAGCATCTGCCCTGCTCATTGTCTTGGCAAGAATCCTTGTGGAAACAACGTCATATAAGCTTTTATTTAGAGAGGCTTTGAATCAGCTAACTAGAAAAAAAAGTTTAAAACACTAAGTGCAGTAGAAGGAGGGAAAATGAATGCAACTTAGAATTTAGATTTTCAATCAGGTTGTCTATATAATGGAATGAGCAACAGAACTTCCTCATGAGAGGAAGCAGTTCCTCTTAGAACTGCTTAAGAAGTTCCCCAAGATGTTTACAAACACATCTACAAAAATCCTCCTTTCCCATTATCTGGATGGTGTTGGATGCATTCCTTGAGGCACTTGTCATACTCAGTAGACTGCAAAAAGTTGTGTGGCTTCAAATCGTACGTCTGCTCATATTAATTTCAAATGTCCTTCCTTGGCTGTAATTTTAACATTTAATTTGGGCCTCTCTTGTCTTGAAGTGTGTTAGATCTCTACAAATTTCTCCTTCAAGAGGCACAGGAGTGATTCCTGATGCTCCTCTGGTTCTGGGCACCATGTGTAGGAGCAATGACCCTCAAAGCCATATCACTTCTGGCAACAGCTGGGTGTTTCAGGTGCCTCACCTGAGGCACATGAATGAGATGGATTTTCACACAAAAGCAAGCATTTGAAAATCACAAAAAAGCATGAATAAATGCTGCAGGGATCATTACAGTAATGTTAGGTGACTGCCTTCATAGTCCAGCCCATGCCAGTGAGCAGTGAGCAGCTCTGAAGGAAAAGTGAGGTGTAAATACAGTCAAAGACATTTGGAGACATGGTAGAAATAGGCAAATTAATGCCTGACAGCACAAAATCCAAGTCATTTCTTCATGCTCTAGTCAAGATCCTGAGTACTTTGTTTGCTGTTGAATGTGACTCCATTTCTATGTGGAAGAAAGAATGTGCTGACCTGCCCTCAGAGATGCCTTTTCACCAGTTTTTACTTCCTTTTGTGGACTTAGTAACCCTGGATTAAGAAAGTGAGTGAAGCTTTAAAGTAAATGAGTCTGTCTTTTCAGTGACATCACTTAGGGCAATAACTTTCCTTGCTATTTTGGGCTCCTTGACAGGTAATGCTGGGCATGGTAGCACCTCTCCTGCATTTTCTTTGCTTTTAGACTTCCTTTACTCACCTTTAGGCTGGCTTAGAGTTCCTCTAGACTCCAGCGAGGCAGAAATGCTGGCAAGCGATCAAAGGATATTGACAATCACCTCTCAACTTTTGCAATCTCATTCTTTCTGGATTTACCAAAAAATGATAACTTCCCCCATCAAAGCTGCGTTTCAATGCTGTAAGGCACATTAAATAATTTATCTAATTTTCAAACATCCTACAGAAGTAGATCTAGAAACATTCACATGAGAGTTTCCAAGAAGCGTCAGAAGAAGGTTGTCTCCAGGGAAAATGATAAGTGTTTTTCCAAATTTTTCTGCTTTTGCGGTAGGTAAATATGGCGAGTCTTCCCCCCACTGCCCCAGCCATGGTCACATGGGCCTGTTGCTGCTTTTTTACATCCCAACATGAAAGCAGATATGAGATCTGTTATCTTTTGTAACCCAGTGGCTGTCCCTGGGACATCTGAGGGAGCAAGCAGGAATTGTTGTGGTGCTGGGACAAAGTATCTGCTTGACAGAAAAACCTTCTCCAGGATTGTGCCAGCTTAACACGGGCTGTATTTTGGCTTTTTTCTCTCTCAGGGAAGAGGACATCTAACCAGAGAATCAAAGTGGCTGCCCAGAAGTCCAGAAGCAGCTTGTGAATTATGAAGGAGAGACTGTCCCCTGCCTTCACACACGCACACAAACAAGGCTGAGGTGTTTACAGTGCTGCACACATATTTTTCAGTCTGTCAGACACTCCCTGTGTGTGGCCTATTGTTTGACTGTAAGTTCTAATAAATAAGAGCTGACATTCAATAGAAACCTCTTATTCCCCAGCTGGACAGGATGGCAAACCAAAACTGGGGCCAAATTCCTGGGGTGTGTGTGATGTGTTCTGGGGACTTTGCCGCAGCAAAGGTGATTTGCTTATTGTCTGTGGGGAACTCACTGGCCACGCTCTGGTGTATCAGTGCAGCCCTCTGCACTGGCTAGCTGTGTGATAGAGCTAAATTAGAGCCAGAGAAAGGAAGCCTTGCAAATTCCAGAGAAGGAAGGTCTGGAACAATCTGGGCTGAGAGGAAAATCTGGAGCTGTGGGCAGCTCTTTGGTGGTGGAAAACCAAGCTGGGAGCTAAAAGCTGGCAGAAGAGAGAAGGTGGTTTTCTGGGTGAAAGGAGATGGTGCATTTGGGGCACAGCTCTGATTCTGCTCCTTGTTCAATGGGAGGCAGGCAAGGCTAATGATTATGGATCTCTCTAATGAAAAACAGGGTTTATTCAACCCTTTTGAGAAACCAAGTGCAGAATTATAACATACTCAGAAAAGCTTGTCTTTGGCGATTTACTAACATAAAACAAATAAAAGAGAATGCATTTAATACCATGTGTTATAGTTGTATTAGTAATGTGGAAACCTAAGTGAAACACCCTTTCAAAGCTTTTGGTTCATTATCCATTCTGTGGAGTATTTTTTGCTTTATAATTGTAGGAGATCAGCTCTGCCCATTTCACAGGGCACATTCTCTCACCCTACACAATCAAACAATAACCTCTACAAACACAAAACAAGACAAACACATTCTCCTTGCAAATGCACGTCAGAAGACACAGTCACTGCAGGAGATCAGCACTTTTGGCTCTTGCTCTTTGCCAGCCCCTAGTGGATTGTCAAGAGGGACTTGCATTCCCAGGTGTAAAAGCAGCATTGGCCATGGGATGTTCTGACGGACTGGAATGGGAGGCAACAAGCATCAGCTGTGACAGAGTCCATTCTGGCTAATGACCAGGTGGGCAGGAAGAGCTGTGATATCTGAAAAAACCCCAACGAGCACTGCATGCTGTGACCAGTTTTCCTTGTTATCATCCAAACTTGGCTGAAGACCATGCTGGCCATGAGACAGACAAACAAATATAAACCTCTCATGAACGTCATGTTTAGTGGCCACTGCAGTCCTCTGGAGCTGCTCAGAGTCACAGACCCCAAATGCCAAGGGTGCTTAAAAATACATTTGAAGGAAAGCTCCAAATTCTTGAAGTGTTAGGGCAGAAGTCTCTCCTTCCAGGGATTTTATCCAAAGACTGCTCCCAGGGCTCCTATGTTATACCACTTCTAAGGAAGTGAGAATGTCCCACTATCTCCTTCTGGAGAAATGAACAAGATAAAAAAAATTAAAAAGGATTAAACAATGCATGTGTTCTAGTCCCACCCTCGGGCTCTTATCTGCTTTTCAACACTGCAAGTTGACACCAAATGTAGGAACAACAAATGCACTTCTCTCTCTGAGAATCTGCTCTTCACTGCTCTTTGGGACTTTTGCTGTAGTTGTATGACAGAAGAGGTTCTTTTACCATCACACAAAGAAATATAAATAAATAAAAGGTGCAAAAAATTATTTTCTCCATAGAATTACTCAATTTTCATAAAGTTTCCTGGTTTCCTTGTAAAAAAATCCCTCTTGGAAAGAAAAAAGAAACAGATGTCCCATACTATCTTTCTGCCATTTAAGGCAATTTCCTTAAAAACTCTTTCAGAAACAAAAAATCACTTTTTAATGTTTTAAAATTATTACTATTATTGGTCCCTTTTGCACTGCTGGAGAAAACTAGGGGACCTTGGGTGGAAGTTCTAGTTCTTATAATGAGTAGTAGCTTTCAGCTTACTTAAGGTTTCTTTTACAGCACATGCTGTATCTTGCATCCCTCCCTTCCTAACATCCATGTGCTGTAGTGCCATGCACTTCCAAGCAGCATCTGTACTGTGGCTCAGGTGAGACTAGGGACCTCTCAGAGATCTAAAAACCTCATGTTAGCCAATCCTTTTTTCACTGGTACAGCCTGTGCATAGCAAAGTGCTCAACCCCACTACATCTGACCCTGGTCCTACAGAGTTTTGGGGTGCATTGTGCCTATTTCGAAGAAAAGGGCGTAAAAGGGGCATCTTTCTGCTGAGTCCCACAGCCCCTGGAGAAGGTTTTGCTGAGGTCCTCCTTTCAAGATGTGTGCAAGGCTATGGAATGCCAATTGCAGTGCATCACAGCCTGTGTTAGAGGGGATCATTTTTAAGCAGGGATGAAAAAACCCAGAGCTGAGTGCATTCCATACTGACACAGGCTGTCAGGGTGACTGTTTTATGAAACAGGCTCGGATAATGGGACTGCACTACCCTGAGGTTGAATGGAAGCGTGTTTTGCATACTGTAAAGACGTTTTATTGCTCTTCATTCAAGAGTCCATGCACGTTGTTTCTAATGGTCAACATTATTTGTCAGAATAAAAAGGGGCCAAAGTTATTGTAAAATTAGCAGAATTAGTAAAGAGACAAATATTGTGTTGGTTTTGGTGCAATTTTTTTAAGGTGTACTTCTTCCCTGTTGTGGAAAACTTAGAGAAATTCTGCCTAGAAATATCCTACTGAAGCTGGGAAGTATAGAGAGAGGTCAGGAAGAAATCCTTCACCAGGAGACTCTTTCCTCCTTCTCTTCCTCTTTGATAGGCCAAATGGACCTTCTGTAGGAAACCAGAAAAGCAAAGAGGCAAAGTGGCTTTCCAGAGATCACTCCCTAGGTCAGTGGCACAGCCAGTTCTGAGTTAAAGGCTTTAATTGACACTTCTGCTTTGGTGCTTAGTTTTGTTCTCACCTTCAGCCCATGCAGCTCTGTCCATGCATGCTGGAAGCACCCCAGGCCAGGCTCTTTTTCTGTCACAGTTTTCTGTGCTGTGATAACCTCTGTATCTCAAGGCCTGTTTTTCTTCCTTTCTCTTGCTCTGTAAAATCTGCAATTTCTTAAAATGTTGCCTGGTTTATGAGTGATTTCTCACTCCTCACAACTGGAGAGAGGGGAGATAATTGAAACCAAATGTTTCATTTGTGTTAATAATGTGTCATTTTATTTTATGTCGTGCTGTTTCATGCAAGAGCACTTCAAAGTGCAGAGAAGAATAGAGGAGAAGAACATAATAAAAGAGCACTGAAGGCCACATAGTGAGAACTGATCACAAAAGGAGAGCCACTCTCAGTCCAGACCTTGACCACAGTCTCTCCAGAGAAAAAGATTTGAGGAGAGGAAAACACCATGTTGCAGGGCTTTACTTTTCATCAGGAGGGGTTGTTGAGGTGCTCTGAGGTCCCCTGAAGCTTGACACCTTTGGGATGAGATAAAGAGTGAATGCTCAGTCTCACTCTCCATGGGGTGATGATTTCTCCCTCCCTGCTCTGTAAAAGACCTTTCCTGTTGTTATGGGCCAGGAAAAGCAACCAGCATGGTGCTGGTGAGGTTTGACCTTCTCTCCTTTTAGTGTGGGAGGAAATCACCCTGTGTCTCCCTCCTTGGGCTGAGGGCATTTCTTATCTTCTATCACCACTTTCCTGGGTGTGCACATGTGGAGAAATGCCCACTTGTCCTAAACAGCCCTCAACTAGGAAGCTGGAGGAGCTGAGCATAGGATCCACTCAGCCAGTGGCACAGCAGACCCAGCCTCAGGGCTCCCAGGTTCAGGCCATGGCTCCCAGACAAGTGGTGGTGTGTTATTCTGTCTTCCCAGCACCCTGTGGCAGGTTGTTTATGGCTTAGCTTCTTGCAGCTGGATTAAAAACACTCCCTGGTCATGCACTTCATGTCAGGAATATGAGCTGCCCCTATAAAAATCCAGCTGGGTGGCCATGACAAATGTTGGTCCACTGGCCTGGGTGGAAAAGGTAACAAAGCCCTGATATAAACTGCCTGATGAGACCGTGTTTGTAGTTTGGGTCCAGCTTAGGCTTACAGCATATCTTCATTCAACACAGTTTTAATCAAAAGTTTTTACTCTATTGTCTGTGAGAATCTTAGCTGATTTTGTATGTGGGACCATTTGTGTGCACTTAATGGGAGATTATCCAAAGTTTTCTCCTGTTTGCAGAGGAGAAACAACCCTCACACCGTATTTATAGCACACAAACCCCATGCAGAGTCAGCAGGGTAAGTTTCCTCCATTTCCTGCTATCCATGATTCAACAGAACATCAGAGAATGTCACATCTGTGTCTGTCCTCCTCAACAAGTGAAGAATAGGGGAAGACTCTATGGAAAAACCTGAGCTTTAGATGCCTGGTGTGAGACTGGCAGGACTTGGCTACTATCACTCTGAGCAACTGATGGCAGAGCATGCAGCTAAAATACACGGTGCTGTAGAGTCTTCATTTGATGTGAGGGATAAAATAAGGCTGTGAATGAACAACCAGCAAGAGTGACCTGTACAATCTCACCCAAGGCTCCTATAACCTCTGTCCTCATGGCCACATTGAGGTCCTTCATCTACGACACCTCAGAGCAACCTAATTTTTTTTTCTGCACACTCTCCGGTGCAAGAAACTAAGATGTGCATGCTTTTTGCCAACCCTGTTCATTGCAACATTCACATTTCACCCAGGTTTGTTGCATCCGAGGGACTGTCAGCTTTCTTACTGGTGCTCTTACAGCTGGAGGCACTCCTAAGGTTTATAGGACAGAATCTTGGCTCCACAAATTCCAATGGCAAAAGCTGCTGGGTTTTCACTGTGTAGTGTAGAATGTTCCCATTCTCCTCATGGTCCTGACTATCACAGTGCTATCAGTCACCCAGATTAGCAGAAAAAATCTTCATCAACTGGAGCATTGCTGAAAAGCAGAGCGTATGAAAACATAAAATAACAGCACTTTTACTTTTACAGCTCCTCTAGAGCCAACGCGCCATTATAACATAATGAAACACTTGCACTGAAAAATAGAAGACCCCAGAAGAATAAAAATTAAAATTTAAGTCTGCTCGACAGCTTTTGCATTTGGCTCAGGTTGTGCCGTCACAGCTTACATTGACTGAAATCCAGTGGAAGAAGGAGTGGAAATCAAGAAGTCTGCAGAACACCCACCAGTACCGGGGGTTTTGTAGCAGATTTCTGCACCCACACTGCCCAGACCACTCTTTGGTGACAGCAAGGTCCTGTCCCCTGTGGGCACATTTAGGGCTGTGTGTGCCTTTGGCTGTACACCTGAAATCTGGTGAAGGCTGCCTTTAAAAGAAGAGGACTCATCTTTTTAAATGCCTTGAGCAGGAAAGAGCAGGAATCCTTCTCCCCAGCCAGGACTATGAAGTTAGAATCTGACATGCTGATATCACTGGAAGGTCTGTGCCAGGTACTGTGGCTGGTCAGTTTCCCACCTGTCCATCCTCTCCTGACTACTTTATGAGCCACACTTTGCAATAGAAGCAAAACAAAATCAGTGGTGCCCAAGAGCCTCCTCTTGGTCCTCACTCCCAGGTCTACTCCCAGGTGGGGCAGCCTATCTGTGCTGTGCTCAGTCTGCCACCTTTCCTTAGCATTCCCCCAGCTGAAGGGCTTCCCTTCCTGATCCAGCCCCATAAAGAGCTGGTAAGTGCCTGGAGGGAGTGGGAGATGCATCCCCTGCTCTTCAAAGTCACCTTAGATGACCAAGGGGAAAATACCAGCAGTGGGAAACAGCTCTCCCCTGGCAGCTGTATTGGATAGTGCTGCATTTCTGGACACTCAATATTTATTAATCTGGGGTGTTTGAAGTGTCAGCCCAGAGCTTCTCATAACAAGGCCTTTCAGAAAAAGTTATGTGGGGTTTTTCAGGTTGACGATTTTTTTCTTTTTAATAAAGAATAATGCCTCAAATTATCAGCATAGGTCTGGAGCTTTACAGTCTACACCCTTGTGCCTCTGCCTATTTTAACTTGTTGAATAGGCAAACACTACAAGCCTGAAGAATCAGCCTGTGTGGACCATTGGAAAGTTTGCCATCAGTTCAAAGGGGCTTGGAGCCTGGTTCATAGAGAAGAGAAGCACAGATGGGGAAAATATGTGAAAGTGTATGCAGAAAGCCCTTTGTTGTGTTCATGTCCTAATTACCCCATGGTGTGAAGTGATTTCAAATTGTTGCACTTTTCATTGTCCTGAATTCAGACCAGCAACAAAGGTACATCATTTGTACCACCCTTACATAACCTTTTCTAGCCAAAATATTTCTTTAGTAGTATTATTTCTTGGCTTAGAAAAATCCTTCTTTTTGTCTTGTTTTGTTTTGAACAAGTGTTTCCCAAAAGTATTTCCCAACTGGATCGTCAAAAAATAAAAAAATCTACATTGCACTGAAAAGAATAATCAGTCCCTGCTGTTAAACTCTTATATTCTGAAAGCAGAGTTAATGAAATGAATGTCATCTAATTAAAGAGATCTTCATAACTGAGGGATCAAACCTTCAGATGGAAGTAATCAAATTTTTTTAGCATGAAGCTCAGAGCTCAGGCCACATCTTAATGATGAACCTGCATTCCCAAGAAGGACACTTGGGTCAGGAGATGACTTTTTAATAAGAAACCCAAGCTTGACGCTTGAGAAAACCACTGGGCTGTGGAAACTCTTTGTCCTTACCAAGACTAAGAGCAGGCTGAAGTCCTGCCAAGCTCTTCACCCATCTCCCCCTCCCACCAATTGCAACATCTCTCTCTTTGGAGCACTGCGATTGACAACAGGCTCAGTCATAGCTTAGATCTTCCCTTGGCACTGCTGCTCTGACAGCCCCTGTTTTGTCACACAAAGCACATGGAGGCACAGACAGCTGTGCCTCTGCTCCTCAGCTGCCCGACCACTCTAACCCTGCCTAAAGCAGGCACCCTCCAAGCCAAATTGATGTCTGCACCAGTGGAAATAGCACAAAATGGGGAATTCCTTATAGCCTTTTATAGTTAGGGTAGAGACTTTTCACTCCAATGATTGCCTCCATGCAAATGTGTAGATTTTTGGAATTATTGTTACTGGATTAATTGGAATTATTGTTACTGTTAATGATAACATTAAAGGGTTTATCAGGTGTGATCCACTGAATGTGAGGGAAAGGCATTTTCATGCTGCAGCATAAACAAGGAGCACTGCTGAGCCCTTGAAGAGAAACCTCTGAATGCTCTGAGACAAAAAAATTTCCGACAGGGGTGAAACAGAGCCTACCACTTAATTAAAATGTAACACCACACTACAGGATACCCTGTAGGAAGACACCAATGCAATTAAAGCCAGCATTTTGCAGGACTATGCCAGGTTCTTTAAAATATAGTAGGAAAATTCTGTTTGAAATTATTAGAATTGCTAAGAACTAGCTGAACAGATTTAAAATTTTATTTTTCAAAAAAAAGGGAAAATTTTTTGAAAAAAACCCCAAACACTGGAAACTAAGGAAACAAAAAATTCTGCTTTACAACCATCTCTAACCTCTATGTAGGCACAGCCCTGTCTTGAAATAAATAATAAATATTACTGATTTAAGAAAAAAGTCAGCTGAGACACATGCAGCCCTCAGTCATGTCCCGTGACATTTTGTTTGAACTGGAAGTCCTGGAAGCATTTGGCTCAATACAACCTGAAAAGGAATCATTCTAGAGCTTAGAATATGTAGTGAACTTGCCCTTGGGGGGCTGTTTCACTTTTTAATATAAGTTCTCAGTTGCTCAAGTGGAAACACACATCTTGATGTTCAAGTGGTCAGTCAGGGGCCTGGGTAGCTCTTGCAAGAATGAATAGGATTTCATATTTCATATTTAAAACCTGGGTAATATTTTTTGACTTACTTTAGCACAGGCACAGCTCATGGCTGGTGTGGAGTTGAGAAGCATCGCTTGAGATAAAAGATGAATGATTGGATCCAAGCATTCTGAGAATTCTTAACAAAACCAGAAGTATTCCTTTTGGGAAAAGTGCCAAATCTGCACTGGCTTTTCCTATTTTGCCAGCCTACAAGAGGGGAAAGGAAAAACTGCATACTTGTTGTTAAAGCATTTAAGTTTGCGTTTACCTTTCATTAAATAATAATTTTCTCTGAATATAAGTGCAGTCAATCAGAATAAAAAGGGTTGTACATAAAAGGAGGAAAACATTACCAATGTATGAAATACAGATTAAAAAAAAAAAAGAATTTGAACAGTTCTGAATTAATATTTTCATTTCCTTAGGTAAAAAAACCAAGAAAAGCTATAAAAACCACAACTCACCTTGGCTGGCTCCTGGACCCTTACCCAGCTTCTCTCTCCTCCACTTCAGTGGGACAGGAGGAGGAAATAAGATGAAAAAGCTCCCTAAGTCAAAACAGCTGCTTTCACCAGAGTCAAGTTGAAGGCTTAAAAATGAGTTAGTAACAAACATTCGGGAGGAGGAAGCATGAGAGGTGAGAAAGGAAGGACAAGGCAAAATCCTAACACTGAGATTCTGAATTCCCTGAAGGACACATAGAAATTCCCTGGTGGTACTAGGCTCCCTGATGTCCCTGGCTGAAGTGGTTTGTGTTTCTGACACGTCGGCTCAGCAGCTGAAGTCCTGAAGTCTGGGATCCGCAGCAGTGAGAGGACCTGGAGCTGCTGAAGCCAGGCCAGAGGAGGTACCAGGATGATCAGAGGGATGGAGCAGCTCTGCTGTAAGGAAAAGATAGGAGAGTTGGGGTTGTTCAGCCTGAAAAAGAAGAAAGCTTCAGAGTGAGCTTACTTCAGCTTTCCAGTGCTGGAAGGTACCCTGCAGGAAGGATGGAAAGAGATTTTTACAAGCGCCCAGAGTGACGGGACAAGGAGGAATGGCTGCAAACTGAAAGAGAGTAGGTTTAGATTACCTGCTTCTTATATTAGGAAAAAATTCTTCCCTTTGAGGGTGGGGAGGCCCTGGCACAGGGTACCCAGAGAAGCTGTGGATTCCCCATCCATGGAAGTGTCCCAGGCCAAGTTGGACAGGGCTTGGAGCAACCTGGGATAGTGGAAGGTTGCCCTGCATGGCGGGGGGTTGGAAAGAGAAGAGCTTTAAAGTTCCTTCCAACTCAAACCATTCTCTGATTTTACAAAGTTAGGCTACTGAAGATACAAGGAGAACTTTGCCATGACATTGTTCTGAAACTCCTTTAGGAGCCTTTGCTTAGAAATGGTACCTGGGATTTTTCTTAGCTTTCCCTGAGCAACAAGACAGACTTACAGATCTGTAGGAAAGATGTGGAGATACTGTTCATGGGCACCTTGATGTCTCTGGGCAAGTCCTTGAGGTCTTTGGGCAAGTCCTAGCCTGGGGAAATGCACACATCACAGTCATGTTGTTTAGCACAGTTATTAGGGTATTTCAGACAGGGGAAAAATCCTTCAACACACAGGACCATGGGTTAGGACTACAGCTTGTGTAATTTATACATTACCAGAGATTCACCTGTAAAATAGAGCTGTGCTCTGTTTTCATTTTCAATGCTTTCCCTTTGGGCTGAAGGGTTGAACAGCTCATTCAACAAACAGTGAAATCACTTCCCATGCTTTCCAGCCTGCTTTTTACTTCAAATTTTGGCTTTGTAGGGGAATTAGAAAGCTTAAACTCAATTTCTGTGCTTTATAGTGAAACAGCTGTCTCTGAAGTCATGGAAAGTTGTGCTCAGCATATCTCAATCTAGCATTTAAGGAGGCCAATCGCTGCCAAACATATGCCCTGCAGGAAAGGATGCCAAAATTCCACTTGTACTCTGTGAATATGCTGGAAAGCAGCAGGGACTACAGGGATGCAGCCATGCTGTAGTGGAAATCATCCTGTGAGGGAGATTGGGCATGGCCCAGCCTGGAGTTCCTTCAGGTGACCACAGCTGATGGTCACAAGGATGTGGAGGGGGACAGTTCACCAGCTAAATGGACAGATCTTGTGAAAGTTCTTTGGGTCTTGGTGGGGGGGAAGAGGTGAGTTCTCTCTTTTCTTTGTTGTTAAGCTGATACCTTGGTGATGTTTTCCTGGAGGAAAAAAATGTGTTACTGTAAAAGCTGTTACTGACAGGGTCACCAAATCAATTCTGACCATCTGCCTGCTTCTCTGGTCAGTGATTCACAATTGCAGCCACCCCTAATATGACCTACTCAAATGAAATTCAAGGGATCCTTCCCCTGGTACTCACCATGAATGTGTCAAAGGATTCTCTCCTTGCTCTCCCTTCCCTAACCCTGTTGATTTATACCCTGGTATTTAAAACCTATTCAATATTAAGGTTATATCCTAAATATTTTTCGGTGTTTGGACAGAGATAAGTATTGAAACAATTGCCTACAACTGCGTATGGAGGAGGTGGTTTTGTAGGAGACACATGAGGTATTTAAGATCTAAAACCAGAGAGGCAGTTTCAAAGATTTTTCTAAACAAGGAAAGTCTGACTGTACTGCAAAGGACCTTATTGTTTCCAGTTTGTTGACTCTGTGTATACAAACATAATTAGAAAATCAGAGAGTATTTCCACTTAGCGTAGGGGTCCAAGGGATTTCTGAGTGAGGTGGTCACCACTGTAGTGGAGTGAGAGAGAGAAGGCCATGTATTAAATATAATCTCTTTTAGGTCTCTGTTCAATGGCTAAGAGAGAAATTGCCTTTCTCACTTCTCCGCTGATACTGAGAGGTAACAGCAGCAGTCACCCAAGAACAAGACAATTGGAATTTAAATTTTGGGTAGGACAGGTGTTGACAAGACATGATATTGATGTAGCCCTGTGCCCTGCAACAAGATGTCTGTGTGGAAGCCTTTAATGCTGAATTTCTTGGGAAGTGTCAGTGCTCTTCCTCAAGTCTTTCAAAGCAGGCAAAATACCAAAGGAAAAAAATAAAGGGGAGGAGAAATAGATGGCAAAAGTACACAGACATTTGTAATATGATAACAGTTTGGCTAGGTTTGTACTGAAGAAAGAGAAAAAATCAAGGTTGATTAAAAGGTATTATTTATCATTGGTGATGTTTCCAGCATTGGGAGTGGCTGGAAACATGAGTAAGTGTTTTCGAAGCTGTTTTGCCTTGTACTGTTGGTGGTGCCTGCAAAGATCATGCATGTATGAGTTTTTCTTTCTCTGTAGCTGCAGGAATCTCTGACATGGGATCAGCACCATCCTGCAGGGATCCTGGATGTGTGGGGCTGCTCAGTCCTGCCACAGTATCAGAGGTAACCATGAGCACCTTCCTTCTCATCCTCTCCTCAAAATTGTCACTTCTCAGGAGGGTGACTCGTTGAATTGCTGTTTTTGCTTTGCAGAAAGGGCCAAAAGCACAGAGGGAGTGCGATGAGAAGCACAATCCAGCACAGAAGGTGTCTTCTGAGCCAAATTATCTGCAGGGAGTTCAAGTGCAGCACATTCTTTCCAAAGAAGGACTGCTGCAAACTCCTTGAAAAATCCTCACCTTAGAAAGCCTCCCACTGGAGTATCAGGCCTGCTGCTCCTGCTTAGGGTGAGAAGTTCCCTGGTCATCCAGCACAGCAGTGCTTGAGAGCCAGACCCAGCCACCCGAGCTTTCTGTCTTGTCTCCTCAGGCTGTAGCCAGGAGCAGGGTCAGTGCTGCATCATGGGGAGACCTCACCAGCCTGAGGATGCCCAGCTGGGTTTGCTGGCTGCAGGTGGGGTGCAGAATGTGGGCTGGATGTTTGGCTGGAGGGAGCAGAGTGGCTTCTGAACACTGCAGCCCCACTGACACTACTGGGTCAACTCCACAATCATGTTCACGCTTCTGCTGCCCCAAACACACAAATCTCTCTCTGTCCCTGCTGATTGACAGGCACCTGGGGGCTGTTGGCACCTTTTATATCTCTGGTAGCAGCTGCCTGGTGGGCACAGCCTTGCTGGTTTGGGCAGAGCCCTGCTGGGGACAGCTCGTCTGAGAGTGGTCAAAGAAAAGCCTGGTGATCCATCCTCATCCACAGTTTGGTTATTGCCTGCCTTTAACCATCCTGAGGGGGTAACAGCTAGCCTGTGCCACTCTGTGGAGACACGAGTGAGGTCAGCATGGGCCCTGCAGTCCTCCATAATTCTCATGCCTCTGTTTCCCTCGTGCAATGCCAGAGCACTTTCACTGATTTTTCCTTAGAAAAGGGGAGGAAAAAAAATTAACAATCACATTTTGGATGCTATGTGGACCTGGAGGTGGAAAGTTGTTTAATAATGTGTGGCAGGAAAGCAGTTTCACAACAAAATCAGGGAAAGGGTGGGAAGTGGGACAGTTTTTGTGTATCAGCAGATTGGATCTGTTTTGATATTAATAATCTGGAACCATTCTTTCTTATTATTACTGGCATTATTTACTGCTATCTGATTAAATTAATGAAGAGCCTGCTAGCTCCTGACTTGAAGCAGGTGTTCCATGTCCTCCCCCTTGGCAGGCACTACCTGTGCTTAGCTGCAGGCACTAGTGCAGCCTCTTGGACAGTGCAGGTAATGAAAGACTGAAGGGATTCACTCTGGTCCCCTGCAGGTACATGGGCTGGTGCATTATCTCTGACCAGATATATCCATTGCCTGTGGATGCAGGAAGGGCACTGCAGGGGCAGTGGTACCACTGTGGAGAAAATCTGCATCTAAATCAACCCTCTAAGCAAAGTTTAGTCTCATGGCTCTTGCCTAAGACCTTGCTGGTTTCTTCTTAGCCATAAATGGTGCCTCTTGCCCCATCTCATCGGGCTCCCAGCACTTTCCTGAGACCAGCTTGGCACAGCCCAGGGCACATACTGGGGAGCCCTGAGGCATTGCTGCTGCTTTCTTAGTCTTTCCATCCACAACAAATTAAATTTGGATTAATGAAACACAGGAAAAAGAGGCAGCACCACCTCAATCCCACCACACCCCAAAACCCACGAAGGCATCCTCCAGGATATTCCACAAAGCAGTGGCACTCGCTCTGCGTGCAGCCTGATCCTGCCAAGGAGCCGAAGGGAATATCCTATCACTTCCTGCTGGCTTTGGCAGTGATGGCACAGAAGCAGGTGTTCAGACCTGTTCTGCTGCAGCATGGAGGTCCCACAAGTCTGGTGAGCTGGCCAAAGATGTCTCCCAGGCCCAGAAGTGCCTATTTCCAAGGAGTGCTTTGTGTTGGGACAGCAAGGCTTTATGCAGCACAAAAAACGTTGTCACTACTGTGACCATGAGGTGGGTACCAAAACAGCAGTGTGTGTGTGTGTGTCTGTGTGTAAACTTACAGAGGACTGAAGAAAAAAAAAGGTAGAAAAATGATTGACAAGGCTGCAGTAGATATGGATGAGTAACAAGTGGAGCTGAGCAGAGCACTGGCTAGGACAGATCTAGACACCAGCAACAAGAAACAGAACAACCACAGCATTGTCTAATGCTTCTCCATCCCAGCACCTGCACCTGAAGGATGGGGAAGGTTTCACTGAGGTCATATTTTGTAGAATGGTTACAGCAGAACTGGCCTGGAGGATTCAGTCTCTTAAGTACCTCCAGTGTTCTCAAAGGTTTGCAGATGCTGCTGTCAGCCTTTGCCATTGCGCTCAGCTTTGTCCCACTCCCCAAGACTGATGTGCATGCTGAGACCCTGCAGCATTTGCAAGCCTTTGTTTACGTGTACTCCAAGCTTTAAGTACTTGCAATTTTCTGGCCTGCCCCACACACCCTAGAAACTTGTCTCTAGCAGTTATCTCTGGACTTGAAACTCCTGTAAAAACAAAAACAACTGGTTTTGGCTGCTCTGCCAAAGAGTCTCTCTCCACAAAAAGGAGACTGATTTTTCTCTCTGGGTATAGTAAAAGGTTACAAAAATATTTAGTTTGAACTTTCCTGAGATCAGGCATTTATTCTCGCTTACTCTCTCAGCGTGTGCATGTGTACATGGAAAGTACATTGAAAGTGAGTCAGCATTACTCAAAGTGAATCACTGGCCACTGCTTCTCTGGGACGTTCATTCAGTGTTGCATGCAAGATTTCTCTCCCTTCCAAGCCAGGATGGGATTATTTGCGCTTCTTCCAGGCTGCTGTAGACATTAAGACACTAGTTTAGAAACCAAACAAGGGACTGTCTCATACCCACTGGTATCCTGAGGCGAGCCTTGATGATGGACCACTACTCCAACAGTAAATGAGAAATAGAAACATTGTTTTAATCTCCTCTCCAAAACAGGAGGCTTGGCTCCATCTGCTCTTGCCTACAGCATCACAGAAATGTTTGTTGCCTCGTGGAACAGCAACATCTCTGGAGAGCAGCACCATAAGTATCAGAGCTCTGACCTCTTCCCCTGCTTTTAGGTCAGACACTCCAATTTCCAGGGCTTTTAAACTGAGTTTGGAGGGCACCTAAGAGGCAGAGAGGAAAGAGAAAGATTTGCATAGCAGGGATTTTTGAGAAGCAGATTTGATCTCTTAGCTGCTGTTTACTTCAGATTCAGTTCTCAGGGCACATCCTGGTGTGCATGGATAAATTTCTGATCATCTAGATAAATTGTTCTTGTGAGGAATTATTTCAAAGCATATATTTTCTCTATGAGCCACTTTACCCTGTTCATCTCACGGGCACAGAAGCTGTATGCCTTTAATAGCTACCCACAACAATGGGGGGAGGTGTTTTATCTCCATTTCAAGAAACCACAGCCTTTCATTTCCATCAGACACCAACTCCCATGACAAGCCCTTGGTGAGGATCTGTGCCTTCTTTTTATCAGTCTCCTCCCTCTCCAAGGAGTGATGATACTGCTGCATCCCATATTTGCAGCCAGTAATGCTACAGCATCTCTCCCTCAGCTGTTTTACCTTCTCCAAAACAGCCGGGCTGTCGCTGCTGCATGGGTGACAGCTCAATTGTTTCCAGAGGGAGGCCACAGCATGGTACTTCAGCCATGTGAAAGGAAGGAGACCATGTCTTGCCTCACCCACAGTGCTCCTGGGCCTCCCAGGACCTCTTCCAGGTGGAGATGTCTTGATGCTACTTCTCTGTCCCTGTGACAGAGTCCAGCTCTTTTTAAGATAAAGTGTATTTCCTGGATGTGTCCAAGGAGATAACTGGTGTTGCAATCTTCCTCCTCTGTCCTCAGAGCACATCTGTGATGGCAGTGGTGACCTTGGGGTGCAGCTGCCTTGTACCTCACACCGTTTTCCCTAAAACAGAAGTGTGAAGGACCCCTTGGTTTACTTTGTCCGACAGAAGTGAATCTATTTCCTGGAGAGCAGGTGAAAAGCATGAGGTTTTGTGTGCTTTCAGTTTCTCCAAGCAGTTCCATGTGGGCCAAAAGATAGAGATAGTGCTGAAGGCAATCTGGCCCCCGATATATTGCAGCTGTGTGGATTACCAGAGAGTAGGAACAGCCTTGCCCTCACAGCTATGGCTGGGATAAAAGGCTGAGTTAGCCAGTAGAGGGCTGGTTGGAGTCTGCTGGCTGTGCTGTGAGGAGGAAGGGACAGGAGGTCATGTGAGGGACAGAAAGGGTAAGACATTGTATGAGGGACAGACAGGGTTAAGCAGCTGTGCTAGGGAGAGGAGGGAGCCAGCAGGAACTGCAGAAGGAAGAGAAAAGGACAGAAAGAGCCAGAGCTGTGTGGAGCTGCCCATGGGACCCTACACAGAAAAGGTGTGAGAGATTTTTAGACAACAAGGTGTTGATGCGTGAAGCCTTTTTCGGCATTAGTTGTACCTCCTCTGTTGGTTCTGCATTCAGTATAAAGGCAGGACAACACGTCTGTGTTCAATGTGTGTGGGAGTTTAGAGAGACAACTCCCACAAATGTGTGCTCAAGGGAAGATATGAATGCAGGCCTACTGGATGGAACACTAGGTCTGGTGCCAGGACAGAGGCCATGGGCTGCTTCTTCAATCTCAGGTCAGCCTCAGTGGCTCCACTGCACTGTCCTCTGCTCCAAGATGGATAAGACAGATGACAGCTCTGGTAGTGGACAGGGCATTCCCCTCACCATGTATATAAATCAAGTGTGTTGAGTCAACCCTGAGGCTTCAACTCCTTCAAAAGGTGGATGCAGCTAAAGATGGAGCCAGATGGGGGTTGGAGGGAGGATTCTGCTGAGGCTGAATGAGGTGGGTGGTAAGGAGGATTGTCCTCACAAGCTGGGGTGTTTCTTTTTTGTTTGTTTTGGGCTCTTTCTTTTCTTGTTGCCCCAACAAGAGAGTCTTGGTCTCACTTGAAGGGCTGAAGTGTTCCCTGTGCCTGGTGCCAGTGAAAGAGGGAGAGGTACCCAGGGAGTCTATGGAGCTCAGTGCAGCCAGCAAGGAGAGGTCAAGGAAAAGCCTTGCTGGGGAGTGGCTTGGGTGAAAAAGAAAAAAAAGAGAGAAAGACAAGTAAATAGTTAAAGTGGGGATGAGAATGCTGGCATTTACAAACGACTTGGCATTGTGTCCCCCCTGGATGTGGTAACTGACACAGAGTTTCCAGCAGCCTCACGTGTCCCAGGGAGAGTGGTGAATATGCCCAAGATGCCTGTTGCTTTAGTCACTTCGCTTCCGGAGAAAAGACAACATCCTTTACAAAGATATTGATTTTTTTTTTAACTCTCTTTTTAAAGATACTGATTCCATGTGGATTGTGAAGGGGCTGCAGCTATTGGAACGATGTTGGCACAGTATATCTATGCTGTGTGAAGAAAGCTCCAATCTCCCCCTTGCCTCATAGACCTTAACCTTTGGAAATTTGGTATGCAGACGAGTTGTTGAAAAAATTTATATCCCTGGGTTTGCATATGGAGTGGTATCAGGCACTATTTTCTCTTGTGTTTTGCTGAAGGGAAAAAAAGTCTGCTTTCTTCTTCTGAAAGAAACAGCAACTCCATCATCATCACAGGATCATCCTGGACACTGTGTTTTTGTGTAAAAAAATTGCATGAAATTGCTTTCTCCACACACACAGATTCCAAAATTCCTTAGATGCAAAGATAGCCACAAATTTAACAGTCCAGAAATTTTGTTAGCTGAGGTTGTGAGGTCAGAGAAAGGGAGAAATCCAGATGACCCTTTAAAGGTGAAGGCAGTGTGGGTGGAGGTGCTGAGAAAGTCTGTGCTTGGTCCACCCGGGAATAGCTTTAAATTACATTAAAGTGCAAGCCTATAAGTAAACCTGAAAGCCAGGTACCTATACCCCATTTGGAATCAGGTTTGTGAAGGCTGAGAAGCAAAGAGAAAGTTAATCAACCACAGAACCACAGTTCTGTGGCACAAGATCCCACATAGTCTTTGACAACCATCCAGGCTTAAACCTTCTGAGAAGGTGAGTGCAGAGCTTAGAGGAGAATAGGCTCTCCACTGAAGGATGCAGGTCTTTTCACCTGTGCATTCCTGTTAAAAAGTTAACTTACTGCTTTATTGTCAACCTTTTAAATGGTATGCCATTAGGTAAATCAGGAATTCTTTCAATTTTTAGTCAATACTAGTAGCTAAGCTATTTTTCTTATATTATCTTACAGATTTCCTTTCCTTCCAGTAAGTAGAAAACAAGAAAGATGCTTGACCACTGACATTTTTGCTATAAAATGTTATCAAATGTGGCTGCCAAAATCTTAACATTCTTGAGGTCAGCTTCACAAGGTCATGAGATGATGGACAATTCATGTTTTCCAATGCTTCTACAATTCACTTTTAAATGCAGTGAAACCAAAAAAATTCACACTGTGTGTCCTTAGGAGATATTCCACAGAGTGATACATCTTAATGGTGCTTTTTTTCAGTTGCTGTGAAGTTGTATCAATGACATTACAATCATACTCAAGGTTCTGATTAGGAATCTGAAAGCTGATGACAACTTTGTGTTGCTTTGCTTGGCTTGTTTCTCTCTCTAGTTTTCGGCATCTCTACAGAAGATTAATTCCACAGTATTTGCAGTTATGTTCAGAATGCACAGCATTGTTGATATAAGAACTATGTGACAAAAGATTCTTTTTCCATTGTACAGAACTATTTAAAGAATTTTAAGTTTCTTAAGATTGTTATTATTTTTCTTTCCTCTCTCCCATTTTTTTTATTTGAAGACAGGCAAAAGAAATAAAAAGGTTACATTTGTTTTCTTTACATTTCTGACCAAAAAGGATCAACAAATATTATTTAAACTCTTCTGGTTTTAGAATGCCTGTGTACAGCACTGGGAAGGGGTTCTTTCTTTACCGTTTTAATGGAAAGTTTCTTGTACACCCACATTTCTAGCAGGCCTGTTCAGAGAGGTAGAGCAGAATATTGCAGTTGTCCAGCTAACAAAGTTCAAACACAACTGCAAAATGCATATACCAGCAAGGTGTGGGCAAGCCACAGATTTACACAGCAACATAGCCAGGTCATCTGTTTGGCTTTGGGTTTATATTTTTCCTAGCAGCTCTCAACATTTGGTTTGCTTTTTCGGCTGCTGCCAAGCGCTAAGCTGACGTTTTCATAAAACCACCAGTTGCTGCCCCTAGGCATCTCTGTGATGCTTCACTGCTATTCTTACTGCCATGAGGAGCTCTGTATCTCCCAGGAAACTTTACCTGCTTGTTCACCTCCTGTTTGCCAGGTCAGTTATGGATGTGTGGAAGAGTACAGGTCACTGTAGGGGGGTGATCTTCGCAGGAATAGAGCATTATCCCAGTTCTTCTGCTTCCTTTTTATGAAATATCTGTATCTGTCAAGATTATCCCATCTGTGCCATGGTTGCTTAGAGCCCTCAGGTGAAGGGATTTGTCAGGAGCTGTAAGAAATCAAAGCAGATGATATCATGAGAAAGACCCTTATGCAAAAGTTTGTTCATCTCTTCAAAGGCCTCTAAGAGGCTTTTCTTTACAGAAGTCATGCTAACACTTCTCAACTAGATTTTGTTTATCCAGGTGCCCTCTGGTTCTGTGCTTAAAAACAGTCTCTGTGTTTTGGTGTTGTTAGGCTAACAGGCCTGTATTTTCCTACAATCTTAAAAAAAAATTAGATTAAAAAATGTCAACCTTCAGTCCTCTGGTACCAAAAGTGTTTGAAGTGTGAGGTTACATATGCTGGTTACAATTCAGCTCTTCATCCTTTGTATTTCTTGATGAATGCCCACTGCCTATTAATTTCATCAACCTGTGCTGTAAATTTTTTCACAACAACTTCAGTCTTGGAAGAGACGCTTTAGTGAGTGCCCCTTTCACTCATTCCTTCTTCCTCAGAAAAACAGACATTTCTTGAGGGCAAAACCCCAGTTTTCATCAGTCCATGGTGGTGCACAGGACTCATTTACCCTCCTGACTCTCCCCTGAGCTCAGCTCTCCCTGGTTGTCAGTCAGACCTACTGACTCTGCTGAGCTTTCTGTACCTCCTCACATAGAAAGAGGATATAATAACTCACTCAAAACCTTTTGATGATTTGTCCTGTTTTCTGCCTGCGTTTCTGCCTTTTGCGCCACAGTTAAGTTCCGCTTTACATTCTTTTCCTGGAAACGGTTTCAGCTTTTTGAATTCTTGATTTTTCTCTTTAACCACTTCCTCACTTGCCGTATTCTTTTATAAAGGTTTAGATACAGCTGAATAGACTTCTACATGTGACAGTGATGCTGAAAGGGGCAGGAACAAGCTCAGTCAAGTAAGAGGAGGCTTGAAGGTGAAATATAAACTCCTGCTTATGTGTTTTTTTTCTGCTTTCCCTATGCTCCCCAGCAAAAATAAACAACAACAACAAATAAAAATTTTAAAATCTTGGGTTTTTACCAGAGCTAAATGTTTACAAATATAATGTCCTTATTTCAGCCAAGTGCATTTTTCTGCTTCAGCAAACAGGTCTGGTCTAAGGAGGAAAGGCCCCCCCCTTCAGTAAAGTGATGCTGATAGATTCAAGTTCTGATTTGCTTCATGACTATCTTGGTTTATGACTGTAATTCAGTGCTTCCCTTCTCTTCCATTCCCCCATTTTCCATAAAGTTTAGCTCTAGGGTGGGAGCAGGGTGGGCTGCCCAGCTGCTGCTGCTCTCTGTCAGTGATGATCCTTACAGAGGCTGGCAGAAACATTACACTTTATAATAATATTGCCTGGATCCATTCAAACTGAGGCTGCAACTGTAAGAGGTGGAGACATTTTTTTATCCCTCCCTACTCCTTGGGTCAGGTCTGCATCATTTACCAGAGCTCCTGCTCTTCATTAGAGGGAAATCCTCTAAATCAGAGAATGTCCCAAATAGCTTGATTGATTTTGGAAATGGTCTTATGATGGAAATGGGGATGGTGAGAGAGGTACCAAAGCATTTCTGTTTGGACAAAATAGCCATAAAGTTAAAATGCTAGTAGTCAAAAATTATTGGGCACCTAATTTCTGCATATTCTTAATCTGTCAGCAATACCTTTTTTCTTTAGCTGTTTTCACTGTGCTGATACATACTAAATTTCTTTCACTCTGACATTATCCTGTCTTTTTTAGATGGAAACATAAAAAGCATTTAATACAAAAGTAATTGTTATCCCAAAGCAATTTCCCAGAGAAAAAGTGCATTTTTTGCAGTATTTTTTTTTACCAGCAAGGAGGTTTACACCTTTTCTGTCCTCCAAATTTTTAAAACAAAAGTTTTGATATGAACACACAAGTCTGACGAAAACCTAAAATGTCTCTGACCTTTTAATTCCTTTCCCTGCCCCCTGCTCCCCTATTTTCTGTCATTTTCCAGTCCAGAAGGAGACAGGAGTGAGAGCTACAGAGAAACACACCAAATTAAGTTTTCTCCCTGAAAATGAAGGCCACTAAATTCCTGAAGTCCTCATATGGAGATTATTTGTGGAATCTGTGGGGAAAATATTTTTCAAATCCTCATCAGTACTTCAGCAAATGTACATGCTGATTCTGTCCTGAGTAGGAAGAACACAACTTGAAATGCACATAAGGCTTATTTCATCCCTTCATCTTTGGCCTCTTTGTGCTGAATTATCACCAACTGTTCCACATAAGCATCATGTGTGTTGAGGATGCTGAAGGACAAGAAGATGGAGCAGGGACAAGCACTGCTATGTGCCACCAGCTCCACCCTGGCCCTGCTAAACGGGGTGGGTGCTAAACTAAACAACACAGTGGGCTGGACCAGCCATGGTGAAGTGCAACACTGAGCAGGAAGGGCTGGCCTGCTGCCCAGACCAGGACAATGAAAACTGAATCACTCCCACATTCCTCCCTGGCCTGACTTTGCACATGCAAAACCACCCACAGCAGAGGCTCAACCCTGTGCTCAAGCCAAATGAGAGACTCTGGAAGAGCAAGGCTCCTGACATACCCTGCCATGTTCTGTGGCTGGGTCAGCTGTGGAGCTCTTGGCTGGCTGCAAAGCACAGGCCCAGGAGTGAATTCTTGCCTCCTTGCCTTTGACTGGTGTGGGTGTGTTTTCTGCAGCGCTGCGGGAAATGTCCCTCTTGGGCACTACGTGTTGTGTGCCAGTTCCATGGGCCCACATTTTCTCCCCAGGGCTTCCAGGAATCCCTGGTTCCACCAAGTATTTTCTGATCAATAAACTATTTGGAAAACAATGGCACTTTTGCACCACTTTCACACAATCTGCCTTGCGGGGCTCTGAAACTATTAGGACTGTCAGGTGCATTTGAACTACAATAAGTCACAATGGTCTTTCTTGTGTTTGTTGTGCATTTAGAACTGTCAAGCCAACATATTACCATGTTTTTGTGTTGGATAAGGAAAAATAAAAGTTAATTTCAGAGAATTTTTCTCATCTTGTCAGTATTTTGCAGGAAGACGTGTTTGTAGGACCCAGCTTCTTCACAGTTACTCCTTTTCAAGAAGTAGGAGGTTTCAGCAATCACTGATATCATTTTGCATTATGAAATCTTCCTCTTCTTCTCCTTCCCTTGTTGTTTGATTCTTTACAATGAAATGCAACTTTTTAATTTTCTCCTTCCACTATGAAAGGCCAAAGCCCAAACCTCTTAGTGACTTGGCAGCTACATTCTTGTACAACATGAGCAAAATGAAATGTAACAAAGGGTAATATAAAGGTTTTGTTGAGAGATGATGGAAGATCAAGAAGCATTAACTTATTGAATGAGCCCATAAATAAGTAATTAATTGCAGGTAGAAGTTTTATAAGGATTGGAATTGTCACACTGTCCCCTGATAAATCCAGAAGAAGTGATCAAGTCTCAGAACCCTGCTTTTACAAAAAATGTGTGCTGTGAAATCCACACAGATCAGCACCTCCATTGTGTGCAGCTGGTTTGGAGCAGTGTTCGTGTTCACAAGCAGAATGGCATAACCTTACTTCAGCCACAATGTGGGTGTACTTCAGATCCTGTTGCCCTGTCTAGGTTCTAGTTTATTGTGTCTCGGTATGGAAGAGAACTTGTGCCTTTGAAGCATTCAGAAATACAGTAAAAAATTACTGAGACCCTCAGTTTTTAATTTAAAGAGCTATTCATAGAATAGATCACACTTATTTTGCAGATTTCTTAAATAAAAAGAAGGACATGAGGGAGTCCTATGATGTTTGAGGTTCCCTCAGACCTTATTTGGTCCTGTTGGTAGGTTTTTTTCCTTCTTTTCTTTCCTCTTCTTCCTTCTTCTTGCTTTTAATGCTTCCTGTATACAATTCACGATTTAAATCAGACACTGTATCATCTTTGCTTGACTTGGCTTAGTCTGAAGCCTCTGCCATATCTTAATTAGATTTTTTTTTAATCTGGTAGAAGGGTGATGGTGGGAGAACAGATGGAACCACAGAAACAGAGAAAGTGTTTTTTGATAGATTGTGTCACCTATTACAAGGATTTTTCAGTTCTGATTTTTCTCTCCTTTTGCCCTAGAGCTGCCTGTGCAGGGCAGGAGGTGCTGAGAGCCAAGCTTTGCTTAGGGAAAAAAACTCTGCAGTGTTACAATTTGAGGAGATGTTTTGTTTTTCTTTTTCATCTTTCCCAGTTCAGGTGGGCAGCATGCAGCCTGGGAAGGAGCAGAGAGAAGAGGAAGCCTCTCTGATTCACTGTGGCAACCTGCTCCTCCTCTGATTTCATGCAGGATGTCTAGTAGACTGGACCCCACTCTGTCTTTCTGACACCTCTCCAAGGCCCTCTTCATTATGATATCTGAATACAGCATGATCTTCAGCTTTGTTTTCTTCCCAGTGTTCCTCTAAAGGCAGTACAAATGCACTCTTCAGTTCTAATAACCATGGATTGTCTTTGTGAGCAATTATTTTTATCAGCACTTGATGGATGTGGGGGTCATGATGGGAAGAAAATTGTTTCAACACCTGCACCTCTCCAACTTCCATAACCTTTATAATTTTCTGTAAGCTGCCAGAAAATTATACTTTTCAAGTAAGTTAGCTCTTCTTTACAATCAAAGTCTTGGGCATTTTTGAATTGTGCAATAGCAAAATTATCTGACAATGAAAATCTGTAATACATTAGGGCCCATGGAAATGTGGATTAAAAACACATGCCTTGGAGATGTGACACTTCCCTCTGCAAGGACACCACTTAGGGGGAAGATGAAGTCCCCAGGTGCTGTCAGGTGGTATCCATGGGTGTGTGTGTGGATATGGACATGCTTGAATGCTCTGCCCCTGAGGAAGTGAGTACCTAAAAACACTGCATGATATGGCTCATTTATGAGATTTTTGTTGTTACAGAACTGGAAGAGTAAGTAAAGCTGCTGAATGTGAACTTGCTTTAGTTGTTTTTTAAGGCAGAATGCTTTCAAAGCAACATTACACTTTCTCATAAATACAGCGCTATAAATCCTTCCCTTGAAAGGGTTCCAATATCCACATTTCAGTCCCAAGGGCAATGTTTTCTATGATGTAAAACTTTTTCTCT
This sequence comes from Nicator chloris, assembly GCA_013400495.1. NCBI lineage: Eukaryota > Metazoa > Chordata > Aves > Passeriformes > Pycnonotidae > Nicator > Nicator chloris. Next base: position 3,973 of record WAAE01012529.1, on the reverse strand, counting down.
CTTATGAGGTTCCCCACGTCTGATCTGTGATCCCACTTGCTCACAGAGGATGCTTGTGGCATTGTGAAAAGAAGCTTCTCCTGCAGCAATGGCTGTTCTGTGTTTGAATCTGCCTGTCCTCCTAAGATGTGTTTGCCAAGAGGAGATTTTATATGTGCGGAGGGAACACTGGAGTTGTAACTTCCTGGCGCTCAGATTTGCTGGCAGTTCTAAGAAAAAACATCCATGTGCTTTCACATTGTGAAAGTGATGTGGAAAAAGATTTGCAATCAATTTGTGTGCACAGAGAAAATGATGGTTAAAAGCAGCAACCCCAGATGATCAGAAATGCTCAATGGATAGAGATAAAAGACTCATGGCCTGCTTTAGTTTTGATCTGGGCTAGAGGGATTATTTTTAATATTTTTGTTGGTTGGTTGTTTTTTTCTTCTTAAAGAAACTGGATGGGTTTATGCTTCTGGCAGAGAGAAAGAAGTACCATAGGGTTTGAATTATTTCATGCACTTGGAAAAAAGTTTGTTCTGTCAGAGGTACGAAAAGATATGAAGTGCAAGCAAATCTCTGCCCATATATACATATTTTAAAAATTAGAGGCAACTCTGATTAGAGTCTCAGTGAAACAGAATCCTGTCAGGCCTTTTTTGTTATTTTTTCTGCTGAGAATGAAAGTAGAAGGATAAGTGATCTGTTTCAAGATAACTAGGGCAATGTAATCAGAATTACAGTGGCTGTGAGAGTCTGAAGGGAAGATCAAAGTGTTTAGGTTACTACAGAAAGGCCAATCAAGATGGTCCTTGCACCAGAGAACTTGCAAAGATGGGCACAAGACCTAGAGGAAGGATGAAGCTTTTACTCTCTGGCTCATCATTTCTTGTCAGAAATTGCAAACTCTCTGGTGGGTGGAGAAAATAGGGGGAAGGTCTGCTTGATCATCTGTCTAAGGATTGGTGGGAGATGATGAGGGGAAAAGAGTCATCATAAAGACATTGTTCTTCATGCAAAAATGAGGGACAGCAAGCTCCAAGTGCCACATTCCCACAGACAGGAGCTGTGTGACAATGTGTGACATTCCCACAGACAGGAGTTGTTTTTTCATGTTATGTCCTTATTGCTCCTTTGATCTTCTCTGTCGTCCTTAGAGCATTATGCCATTTCTCTTCAAATATTTTCATAAGCAGCATATTATAAAATGGAATTCTTTGAGACATTTGTCTCTCTGCATGGGTTAAATATTTGATGTTTTGTTATAGGCAAGCTCTGATTGCATGTTTAATAAATGTTCATTGTACAAGGAATTATCTGCAACAATTTTAGAGGAATCCTCCACATTTCTCGAGGGTATCAGATATATTTCACAGTATGTATATGAGCACCATTAATTTCCCATGACTTCAAAATACCCTGTCTGCAAACGTTGGGATATTTTCCTTTCAGTGACATTTCCTCATTAAGATTTTGCAGTACAACCATCTCAGCCTAAGAAAGGCATTTGGAGTGGGATCTTCCAAATGAGTTGGCTGTAGGAAATTCTGTGACATAATAATGTTGGTAGATGTGATTTTCATGTGTTGTGCCTGTCTCATTCAGAAAGGGGAAAAGAAAGGAGGAAATTTCCTCCTAGGCATCACCTTGCTGTATGATGTCTCCTCCTTGCTTTTTAGGTTCAAACATCTTTTCTTCTGATTTGCAGAAAAAAGATAGAAACTGACATGTTTTTATGAGAAAAATAGTTTTAAATAATCCCTTCTACTCTTTTTCCAGAGATCAGTCCATTGACATAAGAGAATGGTGAGACAAAAACAAATTTAAACTGAAATGGACAAAAGCAATGCAAAATGAGATTTTAATTTTGTAGTCACCCTGTAGACAATAAGAGAATTACAAAATGAATTGTTTGCCCATTTTACAACCTCTGCCTTTGCTATAGATGTGTGTGATCTTTCTTACTTAACTTGCGGGCCTTGCATGGAAATACGACACTTGTTACTTTGCAGACCTGTCTGGGGTGCAGACTTTGCAGGTCTGTGCTGTGAAAATAATAAAGGTGTTGAGGCAGTCCCTTACTCTGTCCAGGCTGCAACTGGGGGCAGTTTGTGTAGCAAATATTGTGAGAAATGTGTTGAAGTGGCTAAAGGCCAACATCCAGAGCAATGCCACCCTTTTGCACTTAAAAGATGGATCAAAATCTCTGCCATTAAAGAACTTTCAGAGAGAGGTGTTTTTCACTGCTGTGCTTTCCTTGCAAACAGTACCTAGGTGTAACATAACCCGAGCTACCTGAATCTTATTTACAGCAAGGACTAGTCCTTATCCAAAATGTTGCTGATATTAAACCTCCTAGCCCCTTTGAGGTGTTAACAAAACAGTCCTGGGGTAAAAAAAAAAATGTACTTCAGGATAGTTAACCCTAATTTCGGGGGCAAAGTGCACTTGTATCTGTGAAGTCCACTTTTTTAAAATTAGTATTTTTCAAGGGAATTTCTTCTGATATTACTCTTTAAGCAAAATGTCCCTTCCAATCCCACTGATAAAATTGTGGGGGCAGAACTTGAACTTTAGATCCTTCCTGTGAGGCACATATAGGAATTCCCTTTTTCAGTTTCCTTTGTGTTGAAGAGGTTTCAACAGTGTTAGAAGGGTTTCATGCCAAGGCAAATCCATGCCCATCAAGACCCAGTCTTATCCACTGTTTGTTTGTTTCCCTGCAGGAAGATTTTCCTGCCAATGTACCTGACATGTGCTCAGAGGTGAGCAATAGGGATCTCAGGAATCTACTATGGGAACAGGGGAATCCCTTCTCAGGGATACCACTGGGAGAGTTGCAGAAGCTTTAAAAGACTCTCTGGAGCAAGATGACCCTTTCCCTGCCAAAAGAGCAAGTAAGGGAAACTAAAGAGCTTCAATCTGCACAAGAGAACCGAAGAGCAGAATGTCAAGGGCTGACACTGTGATCTCCTATCATACATGCAGAGGCATCTAAGCATCTCCCAGCACATATTTTTGCACAGAAATGGACAAAATAAGCCACTTAAAGGAAACTTGAAGGTTATTATTTGGATTATTTCCGTATGCGTGTGAAGTGAGTACAGGACAGTTCCTTGATTTTGGTTTTAACCCAGCTATGAAGAAAAAGCGTGCTATGAAAATCATGTTGCAGCTCTTATATTTAGCCCTAATTGTGGCTCCATATATACAGAAACATTATGAAACCACAGCACATCTTCCAAGTAATGTAAATTGTGAATTACAGGCTCCTGCTCAGTGTGCTTTGAAGATTTTCTAGTTTGCGTACAGCTCTTGCACTTCCTGTTGAAAACAGCAAAAGAGATGTCTGTGAAATTGGATCAATCCTTCTATATTTTAATTAGAAATCACCATTTGGAGTTTTACTTGTTTGCATCTGTGGAATAATTTATGGCAACAGTAGATTTGTAATATGGTCCTGCCAACTCACATTGTGGTCATAGTTAATGATTTCCGTGCTCTCTGACAGAGTTTTGGGGTAAGGGTGTTTGAGGCGCTCTCTGTCTCAAAAAAAAAAAAAAAAAAGCCACATTAATCAGGATCAGGTATTTTGAGTGTTTTACACAAACTTGTTAAAAGGCATATCGCTCAGAAGCATGGAAGTGATATAAGGAGATAACTCCAGTCACACTGGTGATGCCCTGCTTGTATAAAGCTGCCATTGAGATCCAAAAGCTTTTCTAGAACCGTATTTTTTGATGTGTGTTGAAATAAAAGCTCCCTTGAAACAAAGATAAATCTAAAAATATTACAAGTAACCTCAGCGTATCACAGAAACACAGCAGACTTGAAGCAGAGCCAAATATTTCATTAATATAGACCCGTGCCTCCTTTGGACTCCAGAAACCGTGTTCAGGTTACAGACCCATGGGACAATTTTCTCCTTTTCCTAGAAGTTTAAAAATGCATGGAAGATTTGTGGCAAGATCCCCTGAGTGGTTTGCTAGTG
>WAAE01012528.1:0-19072 GCA_013400495.1 Nicator chloris | reverse complement strand
TTTCTCAAAATTGTTGACCAACACCAACATATTTGCTTGTTAGCCTTCATACAGACTCCTTCAGTTTATGAAAAATCTTAGTTCCCTGCTGTATAATGGACAGCAGGGAGCAGAAAAAAAAAGACTAAACAGAAAAAAAAATAATTGCAATTATATTCAGCAGTTGTATCTCTTTCCTGGTGGTATTTTGTAGAACAGGACAGCAAAAAAGCAAATAATTCAGTCCGGAGAAACAAAAGTTTCTTCCACGTGAAATTAATCATCTCTTTTACAAGAGGTGAACATTGCCCAAGGAACATATTTAATTTAAATCAATGAATGTGGTTCAAGTGTGACAAGTACCCTGTGAGAACTCCTGATTTAGAGGATGAAGTATCCTTGTCTAGAATCCTATGTTACTTTTACCTGCATATGTTCTCATTTATCAAAAATGTTACATTGGTTACCAAAATTATTTATGAATTGCCCACATAGAGTTGGATTCCCCCTTGGCAGGTTGCATTAAAGCTGGAGATCAAATAAACCCCAGATATCTCAGATGTCAGGTAGTCACTCTGAGCAATTATTAAGAAAACAAATAGTCAAAGGTCTCCTGTAGTTGATATGCTAGGATTTTCGGTCAACCAGGTGAAAAATTCCCAGCCTTGTATAGAAGAAATTAAACCTGTCTAGATGCTTTCTAATTGAAAGCCTTATCAAAATGAAAATTCAGTAACATTTACATGTTCTGTGAGACTATGCCTATTTCTATGCCTTTCACGTGGATAGTTTAAATATACTTTAAAATGCGTTCATCCATCTCTCCAAATATTGTTTATTTCCCTGTTAACCTTATGTGATTTCCAAACACTAGGGCTTCTCACCTGGAGAGTAATGCTTTCTTTTTTTTCTCCATGACTAGGAATCGAACTTACCGCTCACTTTCAGAAGTGAAAGTTTATGTTTCCTTGTTTAGCTTAGACATACTGCTTGTCTGCTTGCAAATTAGCTTTGTTTTGTAGGTGTGGCTGGACTCTTCGTCCACACTGCCTACCTCAAAAGCTGAAAAATCATCAGTCAACCCTCACAACACAGCAAACCCCACAACTGCAATGAAAAATCATGTGATATGACAATTATTTTGGAAATCTAAAAACGTGTCGCTTATAGAACTGATAAGTGGTCAGAAACATCCCTTTCAAACGTCTCTTAAAATTCATGGAGTCAGTAAAGATAGAGCATTTGCTGAGCAGTTCGGCTTCACCAAGTATCTGTCAAGTCTCCTGATCAGCCCTGCAGCAGTTTAGTTCAGGGTCAGAAATCCCAGAGTTGCCAGTGTGCATGCCAGCTGGAATGGAAGAGATATAAATAAAACATGCTGGAGGGAGTGATGGAGAGGGAAGGTTGTTCTTTTCCTGTGCATCCCTGCAGTTGGCAATCACAACTCCACAGCAGCCCAGCCTGAACCACCCCATCCAGACCTAAAGAAATGTTTGTGTTGCTTATAGCAGTAGAGCAGATTGCAAATATGAAACTGCATTCATCATGTAATTAGGAAAGTTACCATACAATTCAAGCTGAGGTTTGAATGCCACACCTGTACCCAGGCTGAGAGTACTCAAGTGGTAATCGACCTACCACTGGTAACAGTGTATGTAGACAATATTCAGAGGCTAGGTAAGAACCCAGCATCCCTGGCAGGCACATTCCTCACAATCAGTGTTTATCATTACTGGAATTTATTAAACTTTGATTGTTTTTCCTGCAGTTTTTCATGCCGGGTGTCTGCTTAAAGCAGATTCATTTTGATGTTTCTGATAAAAATATTCAGCTGTTTCCAAGAATGATAGCAGAAGAGGATACATACAATGGCTGTTCTGAAAACCTCTTGCATCACTTTCAATGAGAACCCTAGACAGCTCAAATGCATCTTTACTTGACATAAGAGATAAACAAAATAGAGATAGAGAAGAGAAAAATGAGGGCAAAGAGAAGTAAAATAAAAGGGGAAAATAGTTAAAATCTTTTTCTGACATAGTTGACTCATTCTGTGCATAGTATTTGAGACAGTCACTTCATGGAATTTCTGGCAGAAATTTATCAGACGTTACTTTGAGTATTGTACTTGAGGAAAAACGAATAAGAACACAAATTTCACCTGGTATTTGGGAAGGTGTCACATTGCATTGTCTTCAGGTAGCAGAAGTAATTTTGTCTGACATCTTCCAGTTAGTAATAATACCCTGATTTCATATGCCACTGGCATAGCAGCCCATTACTTAATTGGTTAATAAACAGGTATATTCAATAATCATGGTGGACTGTGCCAAACTGCCAGTCTTTGCTCCAGAAACATATGCTAGCAAATAATAATGATGATTTAATAAAAGGATCTATTACAAGCAGTTTTTGGTTGCTATGAATTTGTACAGGACAGAAAGCACATTCAGGCTTTCAAGGTCGTCTGCATCTGAGAGGAAAGGAAACAAGCAAAGTGGCTGATGTAGTATGGGTGCTTTCCCTTGATTAAGTGAAGAGGGTGACAAAGAAAGCAAGGAAACACAAGAAGATCCATCCAGAACAGTGAGGTATCAAGCTGTAGGGATCCTATGATAACAGTGCTAAGAGACTGCATTAACGCAGCCAGAAAATACAAGCAGATAATCAAGTGACAGTGAAAATGGCAGGGTGGATAAATCTGGTTCAACAGGGAGCCTGTTCAGAGGGACAGACACTGCTGTGTGGTGACGCAGTTCGGAGGGCTGCAGCGAGGCTGGCATGTGGCTCTACCAGAACAATAGTGATTGACTACAGATGGGCACTTCCTCTCCAAAAACACTCCTCACAGCTCACTGGCAGGGAGGGATACGCAGACACAAGCTCCAATCCCCATGGTAACCACTTACTTCAGCGTGACATCAAGCCCAGATCAAAACTCCATAGGCGTCAGATAGTACACGCTGTTTCTTTCCTTGAATTAATAATATTGATTTAAAAGGCAGGTTCCATTAACTGTTTCTACTCTATGCTGGGGATAATTACTGTCTGTGGTGCCGCTATTATTCCGGTGACTTGAAAACAGGAAGTGCAGAATCGAGTTAAATAATTCATGCTGTGCTGCTGCTCATTCTGTTCTTAGAAGCAGAATTATTGCCAACTGGGCATGGTAATTTCAGCACAGGGGTGATAGAATTACGAAATGTCTAACTGCCCTCTCATGCAATAAGATTACTTCTCTGAAAATGCTTTAATTCCTCCAAGCAGAGGGAAACAATCCAGACAACTGACAAAACAGGAACAGGCTGCATGAATACGGCTGAAATTTTCCTTCTGAAAGCAGTGAAAACTGCAGTCAAGACTTCATTCTCCTTACCACCCCCTGCCCCCTTCCCTTCCCAAAAAAAAAAAGCTTTTCAAAAGCAAACAGCCAGTGCTGAGAGTCTACAGAGGAGGGAGTTCCTTATAGTGCTCCTTAGAAGTGCTTCCTCAATCAATTATATGATGTTAGCAGGCTCTGTGGGGTTTCTCAGTTAATATTCCAAAGCTGCAAGGTTGGTAGTTGTGATACAGTCTGTCAGGGTAGGCTTGCTTGTATTTTTGGAGAAAAGTGGAAGAAAAAGTTTTGGGTTTCTATGATATATGCTAAGTGCCTCAAGGAGAAAAGCCTGAACAAACCAGGACAGTTCCACTTTGTGAGGGCTGAAAATCAGGGATTTTTTTACAGTCTGTGCAGAAATATTTTTGGCATCCAAACAAGCTTTTCTGTTCACAAAAAGAAAGCTACAGCTTTGGGGACATATTAGGAGACTGAGTATGTGCAAGCATTCAAGAATGTCAGAGACAATATGTTGCCTGGGCAGTAGGGTCACCCAATGCCTAAGCAAATGTTCTTACTCACGATGAGAAGTGTTGATTAGCTGGCTTGTTTGGAAATCTTGAAGAAGAATGGATTTCTTGAAGGAATTGGAGGTTCATCTGATTCTACATTTGCACTGAAGAGAAGCACACTCCCTTAATGAACTTCCACACCAGACTAAAAGCTATCTACAGAACCCAGGGGATCACGGGACTAAGCAGTTCGAGTAGGCAAGAACAGGTTAACTGCTCCACACCAAGAGTTCACCTAACCCAGTGTCTTGGTTTACTTAAACATAAGCCTACACCAGGAGAATGGAAGAAGAGGGCAAGAGCAGGCCACCAACTGCAAGAACAGGGAAATAACTGCATTTTCCCCATATTTTCCCCTGCCCACTTTCTGCAGAAGGGGATCTGTCAAATTTACACGATGGGGAGAATTATTTATCTAATGATTTTTTGTTCTAATTACTTTAAAAAGATATATTAGGCACAAGATTAACAAAGTGTGGTGCTACAAGGACTAGCTCAGTAAGGACAGTTCACCTTTCGTGACAAGGAAGGATCCAAAATTGGAAAGACATGACCATTTAAAGAATCTGAATGAGCTGAGAGACTGGATATCAGGTCTGTATTAAAGCTATTACAGATATTGTGCAATCTAAGACATCAGTCTGCACTTCATGTGTGATCTGAACTCACTGTGCACACGGTGTATAACCTGCAGTGGTGGTTCCCACCAGCCACACGTAGAATGAGAAACAGTTCTGAGGAGTTCAGCATCACACCCACTACTTGCTGGCAACTGCTAGCCATGACTGTCCTTCAAACTTAGGGTTAGGCTTTGGGCACAGCCGGGGGCTGTTGTTTTCTGCCTAACTCAGAGCAATTGACATTTCTAAAAATGGATTGTTGAAATGTGCTAGTCATAACATTCTGTTATCTTCTTCCCAGCTTCACAAAGCTTAATTCAGCCATCCCATCTAAATGGTTTTTACTGAGTAGATCTCGATGTCTTTCCCTCAGCCATCTGTCAGTAGTACTGACACAGTTCACAGGGCGTTGGAATTAAAAATCAGAATCACCACAACAAAATTTAAGATAAGGGGAAAGATACTGAATACTGTTTTCTCTCGTACACACACACACCCCCATGTATGTATTTATATAGTTGAGTCTTTGACTAGGTGATGCTTATGGGTCTCTTCCAACTAGAGATATTTTATGACTTTATGATTTTAAAAAATACAAAACTGATGAGAATGTTCCATTTCTGTTTCTACTCTTTAACACCACTAGCATAGAGGGTTTATTCTACCCTCCTGTATCCATTGTCCCAATATTGTACTAACATACAGGAGTTCCCTATCACATGCAGGCCCCAGGCCTGTGGTAATGCTCCTTATTCCAGCACGAGAAAAAATAGATGGTCTGTCCAGAGAAAATATATAAATATGAAAATACAGATTAAAATTAAGGGAGACAATGAGGAAATATTAATACATTTTAAAGATGGTTTATAGATTGACATGCTAGCTGTCAATCGGAAACACGAGAGAGCTTAGCACATCATTAAGAACAACATATCCACAGAGTGACATGCAATATGTATGAGAATGAAGCTGGCCTTTTGAAAGTACATGCATGGGTAAGAACATATGTGGGACAAAAGTGAGGGAAGAGATGTTAAGAACACAGAAAAAAAAGCTTAAGACCAGCTTTCTTGTGAAATTTGCCTCTTTAAATTGTTTAAAGTGGCACAAATGTTATCCTAAGCTGCATCTTGGCCCCTGAAGTCTCAAAATCAGCTCTTGTTTCCCCACATAAGGCAACATAGCTCAGGGACTGACTGCACTGTTAGTCATCACACAGCAGTGTTGTAGACAAAATAATTGTTGGCATATGAGAAGAATGGACTTTGTAGAAAGAGTTATCTTTTATCAGGTTACCTGATATAATGGGAAGCAATAGACTGGCTTCTGAGGATAAAATCTTTCAGAGCAGGAAAACAGACTACATTGTCTCTACTCATGTGGAGTTCCTCTTATAAGATTTTTATGGTGCTTATATATCCAGGCAATTAACTTATGAAATATTTATATAATGCTGATTAATCGCATATTATAAAAATATTAGCATAATAATATTGTCATTGCCTAAAGTTATGTGATCTGCAGTAAAAAAAAAAAACAGCAATTGGAGATATACAAGAGAGTGGTTAAACATCAATAGGAATGTAAAGACAAAAGAGACATGGAGATAAGGCACTGAAACAAAAGCTATTGGACATCCTTTCAAAGCTGGACTGCTTTCTGCTCAAGCGTGTAACAAATGATATGAACATTATGTTTCAATCTCTGCAATATTGCTGCAACATTTTCTTTTAAATGTGCATTTTGACATCACTTTCTTGAGGCATAGACGGCTTAACTGATGGTACATTTGCTTGTCAGACCACACTTACGATATTTTGCATTATTGATTAATTTTCAGTGAATTGGAAAGAGAAGTTGAGGTGCCAAAGATAATGAAATTCCTGCAAATTCCATGAAGAGTATTGCTTGGTTAAAGGAGAACACCAGAAAGGGAAAGACAGGCAGAATTCATCTGTTACATGTCTTGTTTTGGCAGCAGAACACATGTACCTGCTGGCCAGTCAGCCAAGTGTACTGACTGGCAAACACAAATGTGCACAGCTTTGGGTAGTCACAGCTAATGACTAATTTCATCTGTTCTCTGGTTCTTCAAACAACTTACTCTTATAGCTTTATCTGCAGAAGTGTTGCAATACTAAAAGCTGGCAAAACTGTCAGTAATGTTGAAGACATATGTTATTCTCTACTATCTAGACAAGTCAACTTCACATTACAAATAGTCTTACAAGTATATAAAAGCTCCTGAAAGCCATTTCCTGTAACATAATATCCTACCAAATGCAGTGTTGAAATGCCACAGGGGTATGTATATTCAGACTTCAATATTCACAAGTATTAACATCTTATAAACTAGGGCTCGGCATCACTGAAGTGTACAAACAATCATCTTCTACCTTTAGTTGGTGTGTTAGGAACACTGTGGAGTACTGGAATAGAGACATATCAGAGAAAGAACTGAGGGTACAGCTGCCTAATGTTGGAAGCTGTTCTGAAATGCAAGTTTGACTCAAGCCATGTGGTGTTCCTGTCCACCCCCACCCCATAAAAGTACTGTGGCACCAAACAATCAGACACTTCAGAGACCTGCAGGTTCTGCTAAAAACTACTTATTTGCCACTGAGTTTGCCTTTTAACAGGATGAACTTCGTGACTGGGATGACCACAATGAGTAGTTCAAGAGTCCTCGTCTGGCAGAAAAGGAGGAGTTTGCTCCTTTCACAGACAGGGCAGCCTTAGCTTATGAAACCATAGCTCTAAGATAACTCAATAACTTGTTGTATTTCACCTGAGTACTTTGCCAAAGGGACAAAGTAGGAAGACACGACTGCAGAAGAAGTGCTAAGAAATATATCTGCCCTAATCTGCAATCAGCCTAGAATCTGCATCACATTTTCTGTGCTCTGAAGAGACTGAAGTGGCCCATGAGCTCTGAAGAGATGTTCAGCAAGGCAAGCCATTTTATTATTAAATGTGAGAAGGATGTTTATACAGGAATGTATATGTAGAAGGAAAAATATCAGAGTGAATAAAGATTCAATAATATCTTATTTGCAGAAATCAGGTGCAGTGATTTTGGCCTCATTTTTGTTATGGACGACAATGTGGTTTGAATAATTCCTTAAAACATATGCTAGAAACTATGCTTCATGCCTGTACAATTTTTTAAAAAATACGTAAACAAATCTTGAAATATAAGCACTTATCTGGTTGCACTGACTATCCCCTTATAATATTTAGCATTCTGTATATAAATTTGAACACCACAATAATAAACATTGGCACTATAAATAGACTGACTGGAAAACCCTGACTTTTAAAAAACAGAGTTCTATTCTGAGCTGGAACAATACATTGTCCTTGGAAGCCTATTTTAAAGCTTTTTTTTAAGTGCAGGTTTTCTTTTCTTTGTTCAATATTTTGTCATCGCAATGAAATGCTCCTATTGAGAGTAGTAGCAAGAGCAGAAAAGAGCTTTTTGCAGAGAAGGTTTTTGTTTGTTTTGTACATATAAACATCATTGAATGGCTGCAATTTCATTTGAAGGACAGCAAGAGGTCTTCAGCTCCTCAGATAAAATAAGTGCTAGAAAATTGTTGCACTTATAGTATATGCCTGTCTGCCCACTCATCTCTTGCTCACTTTTCCTGTCTTTAATCAGACCTTGTTGTTATAGAGTAACAGTTTTCTCTGCTAGAGAAAAAAAGCTTAAAAAGTATATATATATATATATATATATATCTTGTTGTAAATTATTAGCACTGCAGGATTCTCAGATAAGGTAATTTCCCTTTAATTTCATTTTACACCGCGTTCCTGAAACAATGCACAGAATAAGAAAGAAAAACCATTTTAGCAGAAAATGCCTTCTTAAGTTTGGTGGTTGCGTGAGCATGGCCGGGCCGTGTGTCACATAGGGGTCCACATGCACACGGTCCGTGTGCCCAGCTGGGGCTGCCGCAAGCCCCCGGGGAATGCCACCTGCATGGTAAGCAGCAGCAGTCCCTGGAGACTGCTTCTCCTGCTACAGTTTCTCCTGGATGAGAAGGGGGAGGGGAGGAAGTGTTCTGAATTATAAAGGCAGAATGGGAAACCCCTGAAGTGACAAAATGCTGAATTATTCATTGTGCAGTTTCTAATTGTTCTTGAAGTTAGCGGTACCATTTGTAGCCTAATGAGTTCAACATTGCCGTTTTTCCCTCCTCTCCGTACTTCCGAAACACCAGAGAAGGGAGGGAGAAGGAAAGACATTCCTGAAATGCTTGCTTCAGTCCAGCAGTGAGCCAGAACTGAAAACTAAATGCAGGTTAAATCTGAATGTTGCCAGTTATCTATGGGCACACGTTACAATCTCAGTTCTGAGATTTAATAAAATTTCTCATTAAAGGTCACAGCAATTGTGGATCTACATGAAACCACTATTTTCATGTTGGGTATCTAGCATTAAGAGCTTCAGAGAGAGGAGCAAGGAACCCAGTGCTGAACAATTTTTGGCTAAAGTCTCCATGAGGAAAATATTTTCCTGTCCCTCATGGAAGGAGATGGTGACTGGACAATGCCCGGATGCGTAGAGATTTGCACTATTAAAAGAAGGGAATCACAACTAAACGTGGCATTATCCAGACTAACCTGCAGCTCCAGTCTGAACAGAACTGAAGTGGCATCAGTCATAGTGACATTAGACAATAACAGCTCATTCCATATATTAAGTAAGCAGTATGAGAGGAAAAATTACATTTCAAATGCAGGGGGTTTTTTTTAATTATTGTCTGCTACGCCTTACATGAGTAATTAGCTAATTAGGGACATCCACTTGACATAGTCTTTGCATGTTATTCTTGCTCATTCCTTTATCATTTTGCATCGTGAAACCACATTTTCCCATCTAAATTAATTACTCCCAACCTTTGAATCCCACATTTCTGTTTTCTGAATTTCTGTCCTCTGGCTCTAAGTTTTTTCCTGGCTTTACTGTAGCCTTTGGAGATGGTAAGATTAGAACTCATTGATTCGTGTAATGGCATTATACATGCTAACATGTTGTTTCCTTTTTGACCACCAATGCAGAATGAGCAAAGGTCAATTAATCTGACACCACTGCTTATCCTTCTGATCAATACTGCCTCATTGTTTCCTTGTTCTCCCACATCAGCCTGTCTGTTGGTACACTCAGATTGCAAGGTTTTTTCAGGCTACAGACTTTTTACCCTCTGTATGTAATGGATGTGCACAGTAGAGGCCTGATCATTGTCTGGAGATTTTTGTTGCAATACAGATAGTTCATATACAAATGACAAAGAATATAGGGTTCACACCAGTGCCTTAGAATTTTTTTTTTTTTTTTCCCAGAGTGACTTCAGCTAATTTAAACCCCAGTGATATGTATAAATCAAATTATTTACTGGAATATACATTACTTAGCATTTACCTTTATTGAATTTCACTTGCCATCAAGCTGCACAACTCATTAGATTCCCTGAATCTATTAAATGCAAAGTCGCAGATGGGTATTCTCTCTTGGTAAGTCTCTATTCTACAGACAGCTAGAAGCTGGGAAGGTATACCAGGAGAAATATTAACGTTTGCCTTTCTTCTTGGTACGTTCTTTTCCTACATGTTTGCTATCAGAAATAGAGTCCTGGAGAAAGTTGATTTATCATCTGACCCAGTATAGCTATTCTAATGTTCTTAGGTCTTTCTGAAGTTTCCTGAGTTGGTTAATATTAATAGCTCTGTCATATACAGGTTTTGCCACCTTCAAGCTCTTTCCTTCTGTCTGAATATTTTTAATTGTACGTAAACGAAACAAAAGGTCAGGCAATCTCACTCTCTTCCTTTTGATGAAATTTGAATGCCTTTTGTATCATTTACCAGGTTATTACTCTGTGACAGTACTGCAAACCTGTAAATCAATTCTTATTTAGCTGCCCCAAGGACTTTCCATGTGGGATTTAGCAAGCACTTTGGAAACCCCATTCAGTATTTCCAATCCTATTTTGTCTACCATTTTTTTTGCATAAACTGGAAAGTCTTTAGAGCCAAACCCCTATTGTATTCTTGTGTGAAGTCAAGCTTGTTTGTTTTCCTTTAACCAGGAAGTTTTAGAAATTATATTTGAATTACTGTTTCAACATTGGACTAGCTATTCAAAGAAAACTTGTCAGTATTCAGTGTTCAAGATCTTTCTCTAAGCAGTTTTGGAGACATACACATCATCCACTCAAACACACAAACTTGAGAATTAAGCGCTACAAATCACTTTAATTAGAAGTCAAAAACCTACTCTCAGCAGCTTCACTCCAACTCCAGTACTCAGAGACATGTACAGTCCTGTGCTCAGAACCTGCTGCTCATCAGTTAATCAATTTGTCTGAGTGTCTTTATTTCTGATAATACCTGATCCTTATTATTTTTCAAGAGATTATCCTCTGCAAGGGGTAGAAATGATTTATCTTCCCTGTAATGTTCTCTTTAATTGCTCTCCCTGATGTTCATGCAAACCAACCAATTAAATCCCTAGAAGCTTTTCTGTTTACAGTGTAGCACTAAATGTTATTTATTTTTTTCTATTTAGCTATTTGCTATTCAAACTCCATTTTACCACTACACATTTGCATCCCCTGCTTTATGTGTCACATCACTTGAGTTCCATATCCTGGAAGACATAAATTTGACTGGAATAATTTTTAGAGCCTTGCCTGGTACCCATGATACCCTCCCTTCCAAAACACAGGCACACAAAGTTTTGAATGCTTGCCAGCACTGTACTCTGCTCCCAGTTTATTATCTGTAGTTACTGCACATCCACTGTGGCCTCAGGATCCCAGAACTGACTGATGTCAATACACAACAGAGTTCAGCACCAAGAGCCAAATGCCTCAGAACATACCCTAATATACAATTACAGGTATCCTCTTCATGTCTCTGATGTATTATTCATGAAATGTCTTTAAAGAAGCATCATTTTGAAGGGTAGTACGGCTCATCACTGTGATAGATTTAAAGAAACAGTACTTTGTCTTTAACTCCAGCTTTTCTGACACTGACTATCAGTTTCAGTCTGGAAGGACTACTTTATCATCCCAGTTGTTGGGCAGCATTAGTGTTTCAACAAATTAACTAGATGCTCTCTAAATTAGCATACTCTGACTCTGCAGGTTGTCCATTAACTGTCCATAACTGATTCATTAATTAGAACAAGGTAGAGCACTACCTACTGTTACAAGGCAGAGTTTATTATGAGGATAATTAAATAGATAAGTATGAAATCACTCAGAGCACCGTATAAATGTTTCCCTAGAGCACTCCCTAGCTTGGGCAGTTTAAATTAAGAGGGCTAAGATAATTCCTTACAACCTCAAAATTATATTTTCAAGAATAGAAGCTTTTATGCAGGTCTAGGAAAAGGCAATTTGAAGTGCTGCTCATATTGAGCTGAAAACAATCTTGACTACTGAAACTTTCCTGCTTCATCTAGTCTTGTGCTGGCCACAGTTCTACTGGCTACATCTACACCAGAAAATTAACTGGGCCATGGATCATTCTCAGGACCTGAGGCCAGCTGGCAATGCACAGCTCTTATTGGTCCACAGAGCTAAGCACTCTTCCCTCCCAGAACACTGTAGCCAAGTCCAAATGTCCTATTAGGAATGATCTCCTGTCCCTAGTGACTCCCTAAATGTGCCCAGACACAGCTGGCACAGAACAAAACCAAGCTAGGGATCATGCTAACAATTAACAGTACTGTTCAACACAGAGAGCTCTTGAAGCCATTCCTCAACTATTTAGCTTCCCAGCACAAACTTAGTGATTATGTTTCCAAAATGACTCAATAAACACTTTTGATATATTTACAGTCTCCCAAAATAAAAAATAAATGCTTCATTCTCTCAGAACTTATTATTTATAAATTGTAAAAAAAACCCTACAAGTGGTACTTGTAAAACATGTATTCCTTGATCCCAAAAGCATATATTTTCTCCTAATTCTACCTTAAATTATGAAGAACCTAACTTCAGAGAGCAATTCAGCTGGAAACACTGTCAAGAAGATAGTGGGATGGCAGGTTAGCTAATAGACAGTAAATTACCAATTGCCAACTAACTGCAAAAAGCTGGTGTTTATGCAGGAGACGAGCTGAGGGTCTGGTGTATCAAACCCCCAACTCACTTGCCCAGAATTTATTTATCTGTGAACTGCCAGTCATGGTAAGTCATGACTCTGTGAAGTCAGCTGCATCAAAGACTTTTTTTATGGGGCTTAGGGAAGGGCTCAGAGCTTTTTAGAGTAATCCTCTTTAGACCCATAACATATGCTTAAAACAAGTGGCTGTGAGTCTACTTACAGGAAAGTGAGAGGATGGAATAGTACCTGCGGGTTTCTCTCCATTTCATCATGTTCCAAGAACTTAAAGGAAGACCTTCAACCTGAGGAGAAATAAAATATTTGATTACAGAAGAAACGGGAAACAAGTTTTCCCAAGTCTGTAAAACACTGATATGGGTCTCTTGGTTTGAGACTGGGGAATATACAGAACAGTTTACAAAGCCTCAGAGAGGAGGAGGACAATGTATAGAAGAGCTAATGACTCGGGCACTCACCCTGTGAGACATCTAAGTACATGCTATGAATCTGAGAGAAGAGGATTTTCATCTTGCTTATTATACCTCAGGCTTATGACCTAACCACCAGACTGATTTTTAATATGTGATTTTTTTTCCTCACATTTGGCCAAAAATGTGTTCCCTTCTGTGCCAGTTTTGATTAGCTTAGAGTCAATTTTCTGCACAGTGGCTGGTTTTGAATTTGTGCTGGACTCAATGCTGTTGATATAGAGATGTTTTTGTTATTGCTGAGCAGGGCTTACACAGAGCCAAGGCCTCTTCTACTCTTTGTCACACTGGAAGGACACTGGGGTTGCATGGCAGGTTGGGAGGAGATACAGCTAGACAAGTGACCACAGCTGACACAAGAGATATTCCAGACCATCATGCTCAGTTTATAGAGTGGGAAGAAGAAGGAGGAAGGGGTGGAACATGGACTGATGGTGATGAAGGTCTGCCCTCCTGGGAGTGGCTGAACACCTGCCTGCCCATCGGAAGCACAGAATGATTCCTTGTTTTGCTTTGCTTGCATATGCAGCTCTTGCTTTACTTATGAAACTGTATTTAAGCCTATGAATTTTCTCACCTTTACCCTTACAGTTCCCTCCCCAGTCCTGCTAGCGGGGAAGGGGGCAAGCTGCTGTGTGAGACTTGGTTGCTGGCTGGGGTTAAACCACAAGGCCTTCAAAATAATTTTTCAGATATACTGCTGGAAGCAGTACATTTCTCTTGCAAAATTTGATTTAACTGAATTGAATTAACTGAAATCTTAGCCAGCTCTAATAATGGGTCCACATTATTCTAGGTTATTTGAAGAATTTCACTGTGCAAAGTGCATTGCAACAGATACTTTATTCTGGAATACTGAAAAAATTGATTAGCTATAAATGTCAACAAAATCAATAACTAATTTCTTTAATGCTATTAGAATTAAAATAATTAAAACAGCAAGGAGAATTGTTAGTTCTCTGTTCCTCAAGTGATGAACTTAAACAAAGATAAAAAGAAGAAAATATATAATCAAACTCTTGTGCTCTGAACTGAATAGCAAACACTCTTTCAAAATTATACAAGTTATTCCTTATCCAGTCTTCTGAAGTATCTTACAGTTTATAGTTTTTTCTTTAGTCACTTCTACTTCCTCTGCAGTTCTATTTCTTAGATTTTTAACAATCTAACAATCTCTTTTGTTTTTATGGACTATTAATGTTTTATATTCCCTCAGTACTTTGACCTCTCTTTAGCCTTTGCGTTACATCAGGTAATATTCAACTGAAAGATCCATGTACTCAGAGAGATTTCCAAGAAATGACAGGTCAGTTTTGGAGGTATTATCAATCATTGATGGTCACATTTGTTTCTTTCCTCCAAAACAAAAATAAAAAAAGTTGTTTCATTTGGTAAAGAAAGCAGTTTATGAACAGCTGCTTTCATGTTCATTGTTTTAACCTTGTCCTAGTCTAGGGAATAGTTTAATGATATCTCATTCTAAACCACCAAAAACAAAGTTTCCAATTTATAAAATCCAGAAAAAATATTCCAGATTTGTACTGTGTGTTTTCTAAAATTACTTTCTTGGTCATGTCACTGAGTTTTCAATAGGTTGAACATTCTCATTAACAACAAAGTATTTATAAATGTTGGAGTTCTGGAAAAAAAAAATCCCTCATTTCTGTTGTTCAACTTCTTTTTTCATGATGTTTCAATATTTCAAGGCATTGAAAGTAGTATAGCACAATGTGTATTTTAAAAATATTTTGTATATGCCAGCCATCATCATTAAATTGCATATCATTCAAATGACAATCTAAAATGTGTTAACAGTTTTATGACCGTTTATTAATATATAATAATTTTATTGTTATAGTTGCAAAACAAGTAGCATTTTTTGTATTTACACGCCTTTTTTATTATTGAAGCTGTTAACCTTGTCCAGTATAGCTACACTAAAGGCATTGTCATTTCCCCTCCATATCTTCATCCATAGCAGTATTTAATTCTATTCTTTGCAATATTGCCAACATCAGCAATGTCATCATATTTTAATGTAAGTTATAACATAACTGACAGATAACAACCTCAATTAAGTCAACAGGAAAACATGAAAAGAACATAATGATTAGACTAAATAACCATAGTGAGCGAGTGAGCATCCTATGCCTAAATCAAAAGTTTCTGCCTGTTCTGACAGAATCAAGCATGACAGTATTCCTGTCAATAAATGTAATAAATCCAGTATATTGGCAGGTATCCTTTGCAGAATGAGGTTTACAGTATTCAAATGCATCGTCACAAGCTCAGTGTTGTGACTCCAGTGGTGTCTGCTGTCATCTAAAGGAGAATTGAAATAATTCATTGGGAATAAATTATGAAGGGGAAACCAGAAGAAATCTTTAACAATTATTATAAATTTGTACTGTGCAAAAATTTACAACACATATTTTTTTTAAAAAATGTATCTATAATTCAAAGATGATCCTCCTTTACACTTCATGTCTTCTTTTTAAAAATGGGTATTCTTATAGCTGTGATACACAGAAATAATCTTTTCTAAATGTCATCAAGTTCTTGGCCTCCATCATGTTTCAGGGTCTTACATCTCCCTTGTATTAATTAGTAGTCATTCTTCTTGCACTGACATGATGGGAAACACGTATCTGACAACTTCCAGTATCATTATTTTAAAATATTTTGAACAGTTAAGTCTTTGAATTTTCACAGCACTTGAATTTTACCAGACAACAGATATGGAAACGTGCTTTTTGGGGGGGCTTTTGGTTGTTTGTTTCATTATGGATTTTTGCCAGTTCTGAATAAGTCTTCATTCTTGCAAGCATGACATACTAAACAAGGTCTTCAATATCTACCTGCTGAGTGCCTGGCCAGTCCTCTTCTTTCACTGCAATTACAGTTTGGCAAGTTTTTGACATAACTGTGCAACCATACTTCTGTCTGGCATATAGTAAAACATTATATAGGATAAATTACCATTAATGATCAGCACTTAACTCGCTCTTCAAAATCCTTCAAGCATACTAATTGATTAATACGCAGCACTTGCATTGGAAGAGAGATGCCTTCATAGTGAAGTCACGATGTTCTACTAGAAAGTTGTGCTGTAATTACATATAGCTCTTTCTATAATATTTATTTGGGATGAGCATCTGTTTTCCCAAAGTGTTTCAAAACACATTCAGCACTTCCTTGCTTTATTTGCAAAGTAACTAATAAGTCATTTGCTTATATTTAAAGATTAAATTTTACAAACTGAAGCAAATTATAAAATACCAAAATCCTACTGTGAATAGGACCAGCTGTAAATAAGATTTACAAAAGTCCTACCAACCTCTGCAATAGGAATCTTAATGAGTTTAAACTTGGAAAAAAGAGTCTGATCTCTTTCTATTTATCACAAGTCTATGCCAGGAAATATATTGATCATATTTTCCTGAAAGAATTAACAAATGGATGGATCAACCTATTTCTCAAATTTTTATATACCTTCACACCCAAAACATTTTGTCTTTTTATTTAGAGTACTACAAAACTGTCTGTCTCCTTCCTATAACAGATGACGTTTACAACATAAAAAGTGCAGAAGTTCTATATGCATGTCCATAAGCATTTAACACCTGCAAAGTTGATGCTAAGAAACCGCATTGTGATTTCAAAGTCAAGCTTTTCAAACTGAAGTAAGGACAGTTTGCCTAAGTATTCATAATGCAGTTCTCCATTTTACATCCAGTGTACAAAAGCCTTATTCTTGGTTAGTGTAATATTTTTCTATACGACTGGAAGCTCAATCCACAGGATGGACTGTGTTCACTCAACAGGCAGCTCTTTAATAATTTGCCTTTCTTATTGTTCCTCACAGCATTCTGTGCTTTGTCTACTGCATGCCATTAAAATTCTTCATAGTAAAAGGCATCACTCTGCTCACAGCCCTTTCTACCACTAGCACCACTGTCACATTTGAAAGTTTGTTAATGCTTATACACCTTCATATTGTGAGCTAAACAATAAGGATTAGTATTGCAGATAAGGAGCTAAGATAGAGACCAAAATGCTCATTAATTTTGCTTGAAAAGTCCTGGATGTTTAGAACTATGCAGCCCTGCTCAGGGCTATATGTATTCAAAGATCATTTAGTAAAAATTTTGCAGAGAACTCATTCAGAACAAAAAGTTTAAGGCAACTTTTAAGCAACACAAAGCAACCCTAAGGCATAACCAAGATTTTGTCCTAGTTTTTGAGACAGGATTTAATCGTATTACTCGCAGGGCAGGCTTTGTGCAGTCCCTGACCACACCTGTTTTATATCCATCAAGTTCTGTAAGAAATGACACAAGATTCTACAGGCAAGAGCATCTTTCATTCCATAGCTTTGATTTCCAGCCTGCATGCTGAATGGAAGCCTGAGGGAAAGCTGCTTTAAAGGCTTTTTGGAAATCGCAGTTATGATACATGTATTTGAAAATTATGTTCTAGACCACTGAAGGTTATCTGGCAACACTGCTTTGGTTTCATTTATGAATTTGACAGATGTGATGGGAAAACTTTCATTTACAATAACTGTTATGTTAGCATTAAATGAAAAGCACTACTATTAGAATTGAATTTATATCACTTGCTGCATCATTAATCATATTGTCGAAAACCTGACAAACTTTTGCAACTACTTAGTTCAATTTACATAAAAATATATTGCTAAGTGATCTGTAAAGTAACTTTACATATAATACATGTAATATAGTACGATGGGTGGTCAGAACAAAGCAAAAGTTTAAAACACAAATGTGTAGTCTTCTCTAACAGCAACCCTTAAAATATTTTTTACAATATATTCTGTAGATCACACTTAAGATAGACAAAAAAAAAGGAAAAAAAAAAAGAAGGAAGGAGAATTATTTACCTATTTATGTCTGTGTGGTTTCAACAATGAATTTTATGTGGTTTATACCATGACTGACTGATAGTATGTAATACCTTTGCATCTGTTTCTGCTTTCATATACAGAGATGTGAAGAAGAATTTAAAATAAAGGTGAAACTAATCAGATAAGCTTTTGCTGGTTTTCTACTTTGCATTTCACCCAAGTTCACAATGAATGATCTGAGATCACATTTCTGCCATAGAGTTGAGAGACCGTGTAAAAAATTTCCACTCTGGTACCCTAACCCTAATTCTTACTTGCATCAAATCCTACAATACTGTACATGAGAAATAAAACACAACCACAAAAAACAAATCTGTCACTTCCTATGCACTACTCCAAGACTGCTTTTAAATATGCAAATAAAATTCCATGCAATAGCAAGCACAGTGCTAAGTCGTTTTTTTAATTATAGATTACTATTTCTAGAAGGAAGAATTTTATAAGATAATTTTACATATATAAGAAAGACTGACATACATCTTTGGCAAAAGTGGACATTTTTTGAATGGAATATGTTGTGAATTAAGTTTATCACAGCTAGGCTTCATGGCTCCCTGATATAGGTCCCAAGTAGAATACATTTTCAAATTGCCCATTTCTGAAAGTTCTCTGCTACTACACAGCAAAGGGCAAAACTTGTGTAAGTGAATAGTGACCTTGGTACTTTGTGTCAGGCAAAAGCTTATGAAAACAGCTTGTCTCGAGAGGCTTCTGACACAATGAAACTGGCACTTGGAATCAGCTCTGTGAGCTTCAGACACTAATTTGGCTTCAACATACAACCAGGAAAGTGAGCTTCAATATGAGAAATTTCATTTTAACCCACTCCTACCCTACTAGAATCTCCAAATATATTTTTCTTCAGTTTTGTCTTTTCTCATACCATGGGACATCTCCAATTTTTCACAAAATCAAAATGCAGCTAAATCTTATGTATGTAAAGTCTAAGGAAGACCACATAAATATGTATCAGACATATATTTTCAAATATTTTTAGATTTATGAAACAAAAGAAAGAAAAGGAACAAGGTGTTTCAGTTGTGTCC
>WAAE01012527.1:0-27384 GCA_013400495.1 Nicator chloris | reverse complement strand
CAGACCATGGATGAGCTTCAGTACCTGTGTAGGGGCAGGCAAAGCAGGCAGTTAGGCTGAGTTCTTCCTCCCTTCTCTTCACTCTGCCTCAAAAACCTGCTACTGCCCCTATAAAATGCAGTTTGCTAGTGATGCCAAGCTGCCTAAGGAGCAAACAGGGTAGATTTACCATGCTGAGTGCATTTATTCAAAGTCTTTCTGGTTTTGTCTTTGATGTTATTGAGCAGCAGAGTGAAGTAAATGAAAAAGGGACATCAAAACACAGCTGCAGTCAGATATCATTTAATGTTTGTTTTCTTCAAGGCCAAATATGTATCTTGATGTTACATAAGGTCGCTATAAATTGATTAATAATTTGACAAAGTAAATGATTTTTGCTCATTTAAAGATTGTTTTTCCTTACATCACTCCCATTTTGATGATGAGACACGTGCATCAAGTCCTTAATCTCAAGCCAGAGCCATACTAGGATTTTTCTAAACCAGAGCATACAGAATGAAGGACACAATACCTGGGTGACAGCACATCTCGGAGCAGTCTCATCTGAAACATTAGCCTTTTAGCTTTCTCCACTGAGAAAGAAAAGGAATTGAATAATTTAAAAAAAAATCATAAAAACAAAAAAAACAAGGGTATTGGGGTAGTTTGAAGTACTTCATCCCCTTCTTAAAGTGTTCAAGAAATGACTGTGTGTGGTACTTCATGCCATGGTCCAGTTGACAAGGAGGTGATCAGTCAAAGATGGGATATGATTATCTCAGAGGCCTTTTCCAACCTAAACGATCCTGTGATTTTGTGAAAAGGCTTTTGGCAGTGCCCCAAAACCAGCACCTGGGCTAATGCCCTAGAAAGGCCAAGGGAATGCTGGCCTGCCAGCACCACCAATACCCCAAGCACTCTGAAGCAGGGATATTCTGTCACTGCTTCCAACAGCCACTGACAGGGGCAGGAACCACAAAAATGCTGGATCTGTTTGGCCATAGGATTGAGTTTCACACATCTCACAGAACTAAAGAGAAAAAATGCTGCAGGGGGTGTAAAAGGAAGGCCCCAGTCCTGCAAAGCTTTGCATGGTGGATGGTCCCTGTGCCCACAGTGCAACTTAAAGGTCTGGGGTCAAAAGACATTTAAATTATCCCTTCCCGCATTAATTCAAGCCTTTTCCGTGCTGTTTGCAATTAAGGGATAATGCATTTAATTACAAATTGCACCAATCAGTCATGTCTTCCAAAAAAGTCAAGGGAAAGTTGCTTTCCCTCACTTCCACCCATGTAATTGGCAAGCACAAGCCAGTGTGCAGACTGAAACAGTGAAAGCAGTGCGTTTATCTGTTGGAGTCTACATCCTTCCTCACTTGCAGGCTGCTTTGGTGACAGTGATTCTGGCTGGACTTCTGGTCCCTTTCTGCACAGTAGTTCTGGATTGAAAAAAAAAACAAAACCAGAACAAACTTTGCAGAGCCAGCATGTCTTCTATGAAATTACCATCCTACCTTTAAAAAATAAAACATAAAGAGAAAAGCAAATTTGCAAAAGGAAAGGAAAAATGTTCAATCTCCCAAATACAAGAATAAACACCCAAATCTGCCTGTAAATTATTTTGGAAATATGTGCTGTGGTTCAAGTTTGGCTGTAGCACAGGAAGCTAGTCACTCTTGAGGAGAGATGCCAACAATTTTGCAGTGAGCAGTGTCATTCAAGTCTTCTGTGTGAGCTGCAAGCCTTACAAAGAAGCTTTGCGGTGTTTCTGAGCTGGTGGTGTTATTAGGCAACAGCACATGCAAGCATCCTTGACACACACAGCTTGTCAACACACTTCAATCTCAGGAGGAATCTAAATAAAATCTTTGCCTAGTACGTTCAATACTGATCTCAAGAGGCATGAAGGAAAGGGGAGGGCAAGATTAACGCATATAAACTGTGGAGATCTTGGATTTTGAATCATCCAAAGCAATGAAAATCAGCAGTGGCTTACTTAATCTTTTATTTCCTTTCCATAATGAGCCTTCCTCTATGAATGCAGTTCTCTTGCCTCTCAGCTGTTTTCTGCCACTTTATAAAGCAAACACAGCTTCAAATTTGACAGTTTTGTTGTTGTTAGTCTGTGTTCTTGAACAAACTCTCCTGTTGATCTAAAAAGCCAACAACTCTTAGTCCCATCCTGCCCTCATTACAGTCTTGTCTCTTCAGTGCAAAGACTTTCTTCAACTTCTTGCTTTTTCCGTGCTTTATCTCCTGCCCACAAACTACCTCCACATTTGCATTTCATCCTTAACCTTAAAAAGGGAAACCAAAATTAGCAATGCTGCAGGGCAGTAACACCGCTTCCTATAAACTGTCTGGTCCTCAACTGATAGAAATTTTTCTGACAAAAATTCAACAGCCAAAAATTTTGCAGGACAAGGACAGCCAGTAACAAATCCTACCAGTCCCAGCAGCATTACAAACACCCACAGAAAAATTGCTTGCTTCTTTTATCAAACAGTTTCTGAGGGAGGACACATTTTGGGAGTTGTCGTTTCTTAAAGCCTGCAGTATATGAGCAACATTAGCTAGGTTTGTAACCTCTTGTTGGAACAGCTATATTTAATAAGAACAGTCCCTCTGAATGTGACAGAGGAGCTGCCTACTTCACATCCAGACTCCCATAGCAACGAGCCACAGATACCTCTGATACAGAGCAAGTACTGGGCAAGAATGTCAGGGTACCTCCCCCAGCGCAACTTCCCTGCTTCAAACAGCCTGAAGTTTGGGCACATCCTCAAACAAAAATATGATCTACTGCTTAGCAGGCAAAGGATTTTTCTTGTTTTACTTTGTCTATGTTTTGGCATAAATAAGCCTTTGCAAACAGAGCCTTCTTTAACAGTGATTTTCACTGTTGGCCAGATGCTGTGTAAGGAAGGACCTTTTTCGGTTCATTTGCAGTCTTCACAGACCAATTCAAGACTGCTTGTTTTTGTAGTTTAAAAAGTTATAATGACAAGCATTACCACTGCATTGTTCTAATCATGGCATATGCAGCATTTCAAACGTGAGCATTTTTTCTTTTACTCTTCAGTTTCAGTTAGTTTTTAAATTCAAAATACTAAGTCCATTTGAAGGATGCTAAATACTTATAAAAGCAGCAAACTACGACGTGCAGTTTCCAACTCCTTCAAATTCATGAATTTTTTCATTTTAAACAAAATGAATCAGAATTAATTTTGGTTTTTTTATTTCATTTTCTTTTTTTTTTTTTTTTTTCTTTTTTTTTTTTTTTTTTAGTAGATAGGAAAAAATGAAGACATTTACGATGCTTACTGAGAGAAAAACCTTTTTACTGAAAGAAACTTCTGGATTTATTCCTGAAAGTCAGGCATTCAAGAATGATCTAAATGTCAGTATTTTAGCCCTGGTGACTGGCCACCTAGTTTCATGTAGATCTGCTTGAATGTACACACTACCACACGAAAGCCTTCTGGCCACCCCCTGTTAAACAAGGCAGATACTGATGTGGCCCATCAGCCCTTCCACACACCATCTCCTCTGCAGAACCTCAATCTGCAGTCTTGGGCCCGCTCCAGACACAGCCACACGTTGAAATGAAGGGAACATAAGAACGTATGGGTATTGAATTTCTCAGAAAACCAGATGGTTTTAGCTCTCTGAGGGTTCAGTACCTTCTGAGGGTTCCCAGCACTTCACAGAAAAATGGCTTAAAATAATTAGCGAGACCGCGTGATTGAGAATGTCTTGAAAATCAGAAAGGTTTAATAAAAAAGAAAATAATACAAAACAAAATCACAAAGCCGAACACAATGTAAGGAACAAGGCCTATACATTTGTTAACAACACCTCAAAAATGCTGCCGAGCACCTTTGTGCTCTCTGTTATCTACCTGATNATGTGATTGAAGAGGTATTAACTTTACCTACCAATCACTAGGCTTGTTTGAAATACTATATAAAAGAGTCAGAAGTTGAAATAAACAGATTTTAGCTCTCAGAAATCAGACAGAAGTCAGTCTCTTAATTCCATGTCCTATTGTGACACTCCTGTGCTGGCACTGGACCAACCACAGTGAGAGAAACATGGAAAGTTCTGGTGCTTCTCCATAAAAGTCAGGGGTGTCACTGAAACCCCTTTTCCTTATTTGGAAATATTTATTTGGGTGTGGAAATGCATTGCTACATATGGGAAAATCGAATTTAAATGTGGGTTTGCTCTTCATCTTAGGGTAAAGTCCCAGCAAAGGCAGAGTCACACTTTCTTTTTCCCTTACCCATTTCCCAGGATGTTCAGCATGAACAACTCAGTACACTGGAGTCAAACATCCCTACTCCCTGAAAGGCTCATGGATGCTTCCAGCTCTAAGCAACTGTCACTAAAGCAGGGTTAATAATGCATGCAGCCCATTTGTGAGTATACACTTTGCAAAACGCTTCAAATCCATCATCCCTTGTTTTTTAGTGAAGAATGCACAGCCATGCAAACTACCCCATTTGGCCATGTCCACACACATGGAGAGACAGGAAAAAGATGTTAAGAAAATGCTTCTATTTCAAAGGTCTGATGATGAGATGTTTCCCAGCAAATAGCATTTGGACTTCAAGACAGAGAAGCGAAAAAAAAAAGCCCCAACTTTAACAGCATCAGCTTCAGTAAGCTTTGGTAGAGGAGCATGGCAAACAACAGTGGAGACATTCCACTACTTACAGATGCAACTTTTTCTCTTTAAGTTAACAAGTTAAGAAAGCTAAAAGGCTAAGTACAAGAGCTTATTAAAAATATCACACAAGGAGACTAATCATAGCTTAATCATGACTCGCTTAAATTCACTCATAATAATTATAACTAAAACTTGCTATTAGAGTGGCTCAAGTATTATTTCCCCCCTGACAACAGTAGAAACAGTTAAAAAGCATTACATAGAAAAGCTCATTGAGAGAAAAAAAGATTTCCAGCAGTATAGGAGTATTCAGAGGGGTATAAATACTGCTTATAGTCTTAATATGTAAGGGCTATTTTGAGTGGTACTATCTGTTCCCTCTCTTTCTCCCACACAGTAAAAGAGTTCTCACGATGAGCAGGGCTGCCAAAGTTAACAAAGCAGATCCAAACAAACATGTCCATTACCTGTCAAGCTCCTCAGTCCAGCACATCTGCCTATCCACTCCTGGTGCACTTTCCCAGCTGAATTAAATGATCTAAACCCACATTCTCATCAGGAGTGATAGCGCTGTCCCCAGCCACTTGTCCATGCCCTGTGCCAGAGGCTGGGGTCACACAAACATTTGGCTGCCCAGACTCACAAGCTGAAAATTAACCCTGAAAAGTAAGGTTGCTGACTGAAAACAGATTCAGGTCACTGCACAGCTGCCTGTAAGTCAGTGCTGACAGAGGGAACAGAGCACACAAAGGTAGGCAGACCCAGGGCAGCAGTGGCTGGTTCAGAGATGGCATGGACTTGGATGAACTTCACCTGTCAGCAAACTGCACCCTGAAATCAATCCCTACATTGCTTATGAGGCCCCAGCTCCCAGGGATATGAGTTTGTGACATCTTTTGCTTCATACTTTGTGTTTCTGGAACAGCCAGGAGCCCCTGCCCAGGGAGGTGGGGGACAGAGCTCTGTCTTCCACCTGCCTATCTCCTCAAGAGTTCCTATTCAATCTCCGCTGCTCTGTGCCCCATCCATGGCGATGGTAATCAATATTACCTAGATCCCTATAGATCAGTGTTTAACATAAATCACTTTTGTAAAACTTCTCAGACTACACCAAAGCACAAATCCTCCTTTTGGTACAGCTTCTCTTGAGGACATTTCTCTTAGGACCGCATGCAACATAACGAATAATTTTTCCTTACACTTTCACAGTCTACCTTCTCTGGTTTACCTGGTTTGATAGAAATGGGACATTCAGCACAAGTTACCAAACACAAGTATGTGAGATTAACATCAGGAGACAGAAAATTCTTATCTGAGTTGCATTTGTCATCATAAGACTATCAGTTGGTCATCAGCTCATTAACTAAAGATTACTGTCTTCCAGCCTGAGATGTCTTGAGATTCTGCCTGAATACCAGGGGTCCCTTCTTCTTAGCAGACAATTTTTTAAAAAAACCCTAAATGTACAGACAGAAGACAGATAGCAGAATTTGGAAGAACACTGTAGTTTGAAACACAGACACTTCAACCATCTGGCTCTGTGTAGGTTGACAATCTCACAGCAGAGACTCAATTACAACAAATACAAAATGAGGGATGGTCACATTGGGACATCTAAACCACAGATTATCTACAAAACTGTTTCCCTCAAAGGTCTTTCTCAGTGCTCAGGGAACAGCTCTGGAGGTGTGTTAAATGGGAGGAAGTTCACTCCAAGGAAGGAAAGGTCTAAGAAACAGACACTGTAGGAATATAGGCACTTTGTAATAGGTCCCATGTAAGTTTAATTTTGGAGTCCTGATGGGAATAAGTATTGTTTTGATGCTTATGTGAAAGGAATGGATAGAGAATATCCAAATGAAGTTTAAGAATATATTTTTATCACATTTCAAGGCTTTAAGATCTCCCCATGGTGAGGTCAGTCGGGTATGCGTAGTAGATAATTCAAACAAAAAGCCAAAGGAAAAAAATACACGCTCCAATTTCAGAAATAAAAATAATCAGAGAACACTTATCAAAGCTTGAGCTATTTTTTCCATTTGAAAATAGAACAAAATAAGAGTTGATGACTGAGTTTTAAAAATTAATGATTCAGGCTTAACATGCTTTAGGGGAGATAAACTTGAATTTAAAACAGTTTTGTAAAACAGGGCTTGAAGTTGCCAGCCACCCAGTAAGGGAGGGTTTGCCTCTTATTTGATTTCTGACATGAAAGTCACTAAATCCCAACTCCCCTGATGAATCACCGAGAGTGGGTTAAGATAAGCCACAGCTCTATATTTTTTGTTTCTTCAAAGTTTTGTGTTACGGTCCAATAAACAAGATTTCTCTTGAGTCATCAAGCAGTCAGCTATCAGCATTAGATTTATTCTCATTTGCTGAAGAGTATTAAGTGCCACCATCACTTAAGCCAAACAACCTAGCTCATTTTTGCCAAAGTAGACAAGAAATACAGCTTGTTTTAACAATGGAAGAGGGTGATATTTTTACAGCTAGCATATAACATACTTGTGGTAAAAAAATCAAGAAACCTTGATCCTTTTTGAGCACCTCTTTCTCACAGAGTCTGGGAAAACGGTAAATCATGAACACATCTGGATATCAGAGTCTGTATCTGAAGGGATCCATTTTCTTGATGATATGATTTATAACCATTTATTACCACAGCTTGTAATCTGCACCTGTTTGTCCACAGCACTGACAGCAGTATGGAGTGGACCAAGAGCATTGTCCTAGGGATAAATCAGCATACAGATTTAGCTCTACAGGGGATTTTTGATAGCTGTCAATATCTTATATGGTAATAGCATTTCCAACCAACTAAATCCTAGACAGAAGCTGTCACTAGGCCCTTGCTGGGAGGGAGAGAAACTATTAAACATACATCAAAGCAGCTGCCATGCAAACCTAAAATGCAAGAAAAAACGTACAAATAGATTTATAGAAAATGTCAGGGGAAAAAAAAAAACAAAACCAAACAAAACCCGGTGGTTTAAGGCTAATAGCAACCACAAGTTTTTCAAAGTACATTTATACACAATAACAACAGCCTTCAGAGCTGACAGCATCTGCTCTCTGGCCTTTCACAGTTTAAAATGCAAGTAGCTCTTTCAGAGTGAATTGAAGCAGAGAGAGCAGAAACAATTTCTAAAAAGGTGTAAATCAGTCTGTAGCTGTTACTCATTACCACACTTTAGTAGGAAAAGTGAATAACTAGCTCTTTTGATCCTGATTTATTTTTTACCAGATTTTAACCAAACATACAATTTGACACAAAATGTATGCAGCCAATCTGGGACCTAGCTCTCAAAGGTGACAATGCCACCCGATGCTCATGCAAGTTGCACATCAGTGGGAATCAAGTATGTCAAACACCTTTCTGGACTGGGAATCTTAATACAAGCAGACAAGAAGTACCTCTCTTACTCATTTCTCCATTCACCAAATTTACCCTGTGGGTGCTTTGTCAGGTCTCAGCATTGGTAGGAAATGTGTTCTTTCTCACAGATGATCAGCTCTTTGCGGATATTGCCATTTTTGCAGTAGTCTACCCTGTCACTGTTCATGGAAAAAAAGGGCTCCTTTCAGGAGAGTTGTAAGTGGGGAAGGTTGTGGCATCTCCCTTCCTGGAGATATTCAAAAGCCATCTGAACATGTTCTGGGACAACTTCTGTCATTTGCACCTCCTTAAGTGGGACCAGATCATCTCCGGAGGTCATCTCCCTCACAGCCTCAACCACTCAGTGATTCTGTGATGTGCAACCTCCTCTCAGGCAACTGCAGAGGGATCTGTAGTTCTGAATTGCAGAAAAAAGGCTGCCAGAAGAGGATTACCTTCAGAGCAGCAGTCAGAGCATTTGTGTGTCACATATAACCTACACGGCAAGGAAACTCTGTCTTCAGCCCAGTCTTTCTCACGGCTTAAATGTCTGTACCAGTTTGGGATTTACAGGTGTTCTAGCTCACAACAGATTATTTCTAAAGCAGAGCAGGAGCCATTTCAGACATTGCCTGGGAGCAGCACCAGCCCCCACTCTTTGTTTGGTAATGTCTCTGCCTGAGCATCTGCAGGCAGGACTTCGGCACATCTGGCAGCAGGGAGGGTGCAAACCCACACACCTATGCTCCTAAAGCTAAGGGAGTTTTGCGGATGTTTAGGGGGAGAAAGATTTTTAGCCACATTTTGTCAGAAGCCACATTTCTGAACCAGAGCTGTGCTTGTTCTCATGAGTGAAAGAAACCAGCAGCGGTTTTGCAGAGATGGCAAGAGCCATTCCCACTGCAGCATCATTAGAGCAAGACGCTGAGAAGGAAATGGCTGGCTGGCTCATGCCAGGTCTCTCATTTCCCATAGATGAATTTCATAGCCACCAACCAACTCCACATACATAAGCATGCCACTGACAGTCTTTTTCCCAATTGTTTGGGCAAGAGTGTCAATGACCACTATTTCCAGAAGAACCTTTAGGTACCAGCTGCTGTCTTGCAGACATAGAGACTGACAGATATGGTGGAAATTCTATAACCTACAAACACACTCATCATTTGGGTCCCAAAGGAGGCTTGGAAATGTCTGAAAATTACCCTTTAGGACTTAGGCACCTAATTTTGCTAAACCCTAAATGAATAAACCTTTTTGTATTCCTTGAGGTATGACTGCAGGTAGGGACACATGAATTACAAAAGACAAGAATGAGAACAGACTAGTATTAAACAAGCAATATAATATAGAAGAATATGAATTATGCAATACCTGATAGTTTATTAACTCGCTTTATTTGGCATTCTGCAGTGATAAATCCTGAGGAAAGACTGTTAGTGCCATTTGGGGGACAAAAGTCTGAACAATTGAACAAGATTGGTTGTGCCTTTGGAGAAAAATATTTCTGCATGTCACTGTTCAAATTTGTCAACTGAAACAGGCAAAGCCGCTAAAAAGAGATAACTAGAACAATGGATGTTAAATAATGGCATATCTGTACAATTTATAAACTCTGGATTTAAAATTCATCTAATTGTAAGCAGAATACAATCTCCCCAATGTACCAAATCTTATGTTTTTCACTTAAAATGAACAGCCTAAATTTAATCTTCACTCCATAAAATGATCTTTCTTTTCCTTAGCAATGGCCATAAAGAAACATTGTGGTACTAAAGCTACCCAGATTAATTTGTGAGGATGGCAATACAAAGATACTGCTCTAGAAGCAACTTTAACATTTACCAAAGTCACTTATGGATTTTTATCTCTAGTCAGGAAGATTATGACTATAATCTGGGCTGCTATGAAGGACCAGTGACACACAAACAGTTTCTGCTTCAAAGACCATAAATTCCTGTTGAGACGCGTGCTCACTTTCTGAGGGCTGTGTGGATTTACAGTTTTTATGTTATATTTTGTGACAGAGTGGCTGTTAGCCCTTTCTGTTAAATAGGTACCCCATGTGCATATATAGCCATGTCTATACACATGCATGGGTTTTTAAATGGGCTATCACTTAAGAAACATTGCATCTTTCAGAAGAACCAATTAGATGTACACTGGAAGTCTACTTGGAGAGTCCTCCTCTTCTCTTGGCCCACCCCCAAATTGTGACTTCATCTTCTTTGTAAAACCTGGACCACAAGGACATGACACAGGCCCAGTCCACATCTTCATGAATGCATCTCCGTCAAGGCACTGCATCACCTGAATCAGCATTTTCATTGCCATTAAGGGATCTGTGGGTCCTAATACCTCAAAAGACACCAAAGCCCCTTTTTGTCAGAGTTCAGGGCACTCCTCTGACTGCCCTGGAGGGTTTGAGATCCTGGCAGGGGGTCAGAGACCCCCATGCACAGACCCTTGAGAGACAGCAGGAGGTCAGAGACCCCCCTGCACAGAGCCCCAGAGAGACACTGTCCTGGATCTCAGTCCATGGAAAAGCTTTCAGCTTCTGAAATGAATTACAAGTCACGAGAATGTAAGAAAAATAGTAGTAATAGTAGTAGTTAAGTAATCACAGGGTGTAAATGTAGAATATTAGGATTTTTAGAAAGGGGTCAAAAGAAAAATATGGAGGATTTGGGTGTGGTTCTTGTCCTTTTTGTCCTTCTTCTTGGTATCCATTTTTCTGCTGTGGTGGCTCACAGGGATTGGTGTAGGATAGAGGTGACATGTCTAACATTAGCAGTAGGCATTGGTGATTAATAGTAAATAAAAGATACGTAGAATGTAGTATAAAAAGTTCTGCCCGCCTGTCGTGGGCTGGGAGTCATTTCATACCCTCGTTGAAGCAAGACCTTGGCAGGGCACAGAAAGAATTTTTAGATAAGAAATAATAAACAACAAAGAAAAAACCAGAAATGGCAGGTTTTGACTCTTCTTCTGCTGTACCACGGGACACAGGGAAAAAAAACTCTTATCTGTCATGTCTTGGGAAACAAAAACCTGAGACCTTTTCCCTAGAACTATAACTGCAAAATCAGCCTTTGCATCACTATGGCAGGAACCTATGCTGAAAGCAGCTGTAATATTGTCACAGAGTAGAGCAGTGGTGAGCTTGTGGGTTTCCCTAGGTAATATCCTTTGGACCATGAGCAGCATTGAAACTCCAGGCTTTCCAGAACTGAAGAGGAGATCAGTGTCCATGAAGAAGTGTTGTGGGCCAGCTTTGACAATCAGCCAAACTCCCACCCAGCTGCTCCTTCTCTTCCTGAGATGCTCACACCTCCCGGCTTGTTCCTGTCTGCACAACTGAACTTATTTAACAGGGGAGTAAATAGCAAGAACAGAAAAAAAAACCCCTTGTGGAGTGAAATAAAAACAGGGAGATTGCTTCCTGTTACAAACTCAGCTTGGTGAAAATTAACCTAATTTGTTGCCTGCTGATTAGGGTGGCAGGAAATGAAAAGACAAATACTGAAACAATACTTTTGCTTCCCCTGCCTTTCCCACAACCAACCTCCCTCCTTCTCTCCTGCCTCCTCTACCAGCACCAGGAGGTTTGGGTGTAGATGGGGATGGATGATTATGATCAGTACACAGTGAACTCTCTGGGACTAGAAGTAGGTCCAAAAGTGGATTGACAGCTACAGGGGAAGGCACAAATCACACACAACTACATTCCTCCTGACATCTTCCCTCTGCTCTGGCATGGCTTTCCATTGGCTACAGTTCTTGTCAAGGAAGTCTGCTCTGGGATGGTCTCTCCCTGGGCTGTGGTATCTTTTCTGGCACGTGGAGCACCTTCTCCTCCAGCCTTGTTTTTGAACCCAGTTTTGTCTCACCTTTTTTCCCCCTCCTCCTTTGCCTGTCTGGTATAGTGCTCCCTTTCTTGAGCACATTTTCTCAGAGGCACCACCAGCTTGGCTGATGGTGCTGTGACCTGCAGTGGGTCCACTGGAGGCAGTCATGTCGTGCATGGGCAGACCTTGGTCTGTTCTCACGGGGATCACCTCTCCATGGTCACCCAGTACACCAGGAGGCAGAAGGAGGCAGCACCACACTTCCAGCTTCTGCACCAGCTGACTGTCAATACCTGCTTTGGGTGTTTTGGTACCCATCAGATTGAGCAGTCATTTCTGAAATCTGCCACTTGTGAGGCACTGGAAACCCCGGCAGAGCATGAGGTTTTACTACATAAAACATTCTAAGAAAGAAATGAGTTAGAATGAAGAACGGAGTTATTTGGAGAGAATGTCCTTTCTGGTTTCAAAAACCTGCTGTGTAACTGGGAGAAATCCAGACTTGCAGACAGCAGAAACAGAGAATGAGCTGGTGAATCTGCAGTGTCAGAAAGGAGAGGAAATGTCTTTTCAAAAAAATGCAAATTTATTGGCACTTTTGTTAGAGAACATGCAAAAATTTAATTTTCATATATTTAAGTGGTCCTGAAGTGTACAAGGTGGAGACACAATAAATGTGTATTCCCACACTAAAAACAGATGCCTTGTTCTGTAAATTACATTTATTATCCATACCTGGAATAAATCCCCTTACACTGTCACAAGGAACACCGAGCTCCGGTGAGTCTTTTGAAGGCATCTGTGTTTCCTTAGGTGAAATTTGGCAAATGCCACTGCTATACATAACATCTACCAGATACCAAACCCCCTCATCTTGATGTGATCATATATTCCACACCATAGCAAAGAAAAATCTCTAAATCTGAGGAACAATATTGAGATGGCGGAGACTGTTGCAAGCACTGCTCTGCATCTTAGAGAATTAGACATGTTTATGACAGAATTTTCCTAGTCATATAAAAATACCACATAGGGAGCTTAATTTCACCCTGGTTTTCAGTATTAGGCAACATTTGGAGGCATTTCAGGCAGCATGGTGGAACGAAATAAAAAGAAATAATTACTGGTCTGTGAAATGAAATAAAAATAATTATTGGTCAGTGATTAAAACATTAAAATGTTGCAGCTAGAAATCAATTATTATTCTGATCACTTTGAGCCCCTTTGTATGACTGGAGCTAAAATCTGACCACAAAACTTTGGGCTTCTGAAGACTGGTCATTTCTCAGAAGTATGAAAATGTTCAGGGAAAAATAACCTGTTTGGGTCTCCACAGGCAAACTAGAGTTTAGATTTGGTAGTATTCAAACAAACAAATAAAAAAGGCTCTCTCTCTCCGTTTTCTAGCTGTAGACAATTTCTCTCAAGAAAATCCAAATGAAGTATGACTGCAGAAGTTTCCCAAAGGCTCTATTCTTTGCTTCGCCCTACTTTTTATTTCTTCCCCTCAAGTAATGTCCCCAGATTTTTCTGCTTTATTCTCAGCATGAATTTTTAGCAGTGGTCTTCCTACAGCAAATTCAAATAGTGCTGCTGTTTCTCATTCAAAACTGAGAAGGTCTCTAACTACTTTAAGATCAAGGAAAACTGGATAATCAGTACTGGTAATTGTCTGGAGAGCATCCATGTGGCAGACCATCTAAATGGAAGCATACAGAATCAAATCTTTCCAGCCCTCTCCAGAGCAACCCTATATTGGTCAGTGTTCCCAGAAACACAGAAAACATCTTTTTCTAATGTCATACAGCCTGATGGAAACCAAAGATGCACAATGCTTGATCACTGACTTGTATGAGCACTGAATTCAGAGACATGATTTCAAGAATGGTAAGACAGAAATGTAATGTTTGCTTCTGAATATTTTTCCTTTACTGCCTGGCTAGAAGTTATAGCACCTCTACTTCTTTCTTCTCTATTTTTAAATCTTTAACAGTATAAGCGTCACAGTTTCAGGCTCAGCAAGAACAAGGTAGACATTTTATACAATTTTAGGACCTCCGTGGCTTTCTTTTAATCCCCAATATGTTGGTTTTGGCATCCAAAGTCA
This sequence comes from Nicator chloris, assembly GCA_013400495.1. Lineage (NCBI taxonomy): Eukaryota > Metazoa > Chordata > Aves > Passeriformes > Pycnonotidae > Nicator > Nicator chloris. The sequence goes on along the minus strand of WAAE01012527.1, from coordinate 13,400 downwards.
AACAACATTTCTGAGATTAGGTGTTGGAGAGAAGGAGATGAAGAGCAAGATAAAAACAAGCTTAAAGTTTCATCAACACAAAGTTTCAAAGCCAGAGGTGGATGAAGGTGGGGTTTTGAGCTGTTTTCTTCTAAACATCTGCTAAGGCTGAGGCACTGATTGAAAACAACTGCATTTGAGAGGCTGCTCTGGCTGTAGTAATTAGTCCTACAATCACTGCGTGCAGGTGTTTAATTACCGAGGTCCCACTAGCAACATGGTTTTATTGAACTGCCGTTTTCCTTCTGTGGCCTTTACTGATGTGTGCTCAGACTTGCTGGGATGGTACCCTTGGAGAGCACATCTTTGACCTTCAGGGTTTGTTTCAGCTGTCTGAAAACAGGAGGCCCCAGAGGCGTGCAGGAGCCCAGGGCTGAGCAGCACGGTGGGAGCAAAGGCGCTGTGCAAACAAAGGTTACCCACAAGGCACACCCTGGGGGAGGCAGGGATTCACATCAACTCCTGACTTCCAGGACACACATCACCTTTAACCAGCCATTCCGAGATCAGGATTAGAAGTTTCCCTCGTTCAGAGCAGCACCAAAAGCCATTTTAAAAGTTTGGTTGTTGTCTTACACTAGATCAAAACCTTCAGGACAAACTACACTGAGAAGCTCTTTGCTAGTTCCATAAAACAAGAATAAAAGCATAATCTGCTTTACTGCTTTACACCATCTCTTAAGTGTCTAAAAAAGGAGCACCTTTTTAAACAGCCATTTGTAGTCGGCTTTGCATTTCTTTCCCAGAAGCACAAAATTCCTATTCCAATCTTAGGAACAAAACAATCTTCACACTGAGACTGACAACTACATGCTTAAAGAGTGGTACAGCCACCTTCACTTTCACAGCAAAAATAACCAATTGTTTATGAGGTTTGTTATTCTCTCCTCAGGAAGGCAGGTGATTTGACAGAAACAGAGTGTAGAGTTGGCCCAATGGAGTAAGCAACATTCTTAAAATTTTCTGCAAATGAAATCCAATGTTCACTAGTATTTGTGATCAGTCTTTGTGTATTCATCTCTCCTTCCTTTCTATATATGCTGCCAGTGACCACAGAACTTCTGAGACCCTTTGTCAGGGATTTATCCCCAAGAACAGAAGTACACTTCTCTGAAGATATTCACACCAGAAGTTCCAGCACTAAACTAATTGCTTCTGTCAGAAGTACAGTACACATTTTATAAAGACATTTAACCTTGCCTTGCACAATGGTAGATCCATCACATCCAAGAGTAAGTTGTCTCCTTAATTACTATCACTTTCAACCTTGTGCAGCACACACACTCCCAAAAAGGTATTGTGGTGGGTGTCCCTTGAACCAGTCTCCTCACTCCTACAAGCTAACTGCTAATCTTCAGACCCCGTGCTTGTCCTCCTTATGGACAGATTTGGCAAGGCTGAGCACCAGCTGACGCTCAGCTTTCTCACCTTTTAAAGCATTTACAGCAAATTTATGATCCTCTCTCATCATGTGCACAAGAACTTCAGAGGCATGTTTATGAGGAAGGCTGTCAATCAAGATCAGCTCTTTATCTAAAGGATGTGATTTAATCAAATGGGAATTAATCCAGGGAAGCCTTGCAAAGCAAGCTATGAAGGATGCCAAATATGACAACTTGGTGTGTCTGTCATTGGTGTGTGTCTGTCATTGGTGTGAAGCTGCAGGCAGAGCTCTGAGCATGTGAAGTCCATGATGAATGAACACCTAACCTATACCCCATCCCCATGCTGACAGCTTCAGGGTGCCCTGGGATGCCAGAGACAGAAGGCTCTTCTCCTGGCTGCCATGTTTTGGCCCTCAATAACCTCAGAAGGTTACTTCTGAGTAATACTTCAGAAGTACTGAAAGCTGGAGTGGTCTCCTCCTGACAGCCATGACATTGTTTTCTAAGAGCTGTTCACCTAAAACTTGCTGCCAGAACCACCTTGACCATAAAATAAACAAAACCCACAATTGTGTGTAGAGTGTTGGCTTTACAAAACTGCAACAGAGTCACTGAAGTCTGCTGCTCTTGTTTTACTCCTAACAAAACAGAACACCACCTGGTGCTGGAAAGCACAGTGACTACTGCCAGGAAACTGAAATGTATGCTGCCAGAAGTTTGCTCCATCCTCACCAGTAGAATTTCTGGGGACACACAAAGGATGCATACAAAATGTGTTTGTAGAAACATCAGGATTAATTCTGCAGAACACACAAGATCAGTGCTGTGTTTACACCCCAGACTATCCCAGAAGGTGCTCTGTGTCTCCTCTTGTACCAGGACCAGCCTTCATCCACGTAGGGATGTTCAGGCACAGGCTGTGAGGAGGAGAGCTGCGCTTGCAGGGCATGTTTTACACCACCCCTGTACCCACAGGGCATGTGCTCTGTGGACAGGACTGAGAAGAGCAGTGCTGGACACAATTTGCCTGGAAATTGCTTTCTGTTGCAATAAGCTGCACCACACAAAGAGGTTTGACGATGGAGCACAGTGGGAAATCTGAGCTGTCAAAGGGCTGAGCAAGGCTCACACGGACAACCTCTCACCCACGGATGTGGTCACTTCCTAAACATAAGGCTTTTACGTGACCTCTGTCTCTCCCAATGAAAGCAACATCTCAATTCACAAAGCAGGACCTTTGTTTTTATTCATCAAGATTTCAGAAACAAAAACACAGGTCTGAGCAATTATCCTCGGAGAAAAAGCAACAGCAAAACTGGAATGCATTAGCCATAAATGAGGCAATTAAGTCTAACCTTTGCTAACCTGGCAGGCCAATGGTATAAACAGTATGCCAGGAGTTATTTGGGTCCTATAGATGCCCTTTAAAAAGCCAATTATCTGGAAATGAGTGACTCTGTCAGATGACAATATAGCAGTCCTTCAGGAAGTGCTGGGAGGGGGGTGTGAGGGGGTGTCTCTCTGCCTGGGCCCACATGCAGCTTTCCAGTATAATTGAACAGCTCTCCTTGTTCAGAGGAAGGCAAAGGTTTCTTTCAGTGGAAGGTCTTTGAAATTAATTACACTGCCTCTTACTGGGGAACAGTAGGGCACACTTGCTTGGATGCTGTGTTAACATGTGAGTAGGTTACTAAGGTGGAAAAAAAAGGTACAAATGCAAATCAAAAAAAGACACGGGACACAGCAAGACAAATTACAGTGCCAAGTCTCAAAAATGCCAGGATGAGATGAAACACAACTAACTCAGCTTGTGTAACTAAAAACAGAAAGAAGAAAGAGCTAAAATGGCTGTCATGGCACATATAAAACAATGGTTATGAAGCAGGTAGGACAGGCGTGCCCATCCAAGGAAAGGAACAGAAGGGGAAAGGAGAGCCTTGATTTCAATTTGGTTTTATAAACAAAAATGCACATCAGTCATGGGACTTCTCCAGGTGATATGGCTGACCTCACAACAGGTATCTCCATCAGTCAGTGGGCAGAATTGCAGGTCCCAGTGCTAATTCAGGGTCAATTATTTTGCCTCATCCCTGATGTATTTTTTAAGTTGATGAAACAAACTAAAACTACACTATTCTTCTAAGACTCAGCAAGGGAGAATCAGGAAAACCTGAAAGGAAGGTTATGAATGACATTTACCTGACATCTTTCTTCCTGTCTACATGCTTCTCCTCTCTCTGCTGTCTCACTCCCATCTTGCCCCACTGCTCTGAGCATCCATCCTATCTGTCCTTCACGTTCACATTCCAGCATCCACAGGCAACACAGACTGTAAAAGGGCATCAGGGACCACATTGATGAGCTAGGACCGGGATGCAAGCCAGCATGTGCCATGTGGGCACACATCCAAAGGATGCTGCTGCTGCTTGTTTGAGATGCGCCCCTGATTATCTGTGTGAGGGTCAGGGGACTCATAATGCTCTTGGGGACTCATCTTGGCCAGACCACTTCTTTCTGCCTGTGCAGGATGACAGGCTGGTTCTCACTGGCCCCAGTTACACAAAACAACCATTCCACATGAAGAGCCCCTACAGCAGTACAAGGCCAGTGCTGTCTGGGGTGATGAAATTATGTACAAAAGCACTGTTGCAGGTGTAGGCTCCTGTCTTTGCATGTACTTGTCTTCACAGGCCAACAAGAGAGAATATGAAAATCCATAAACAGCAGCTTTAAAGCATAAGGCTCTGTAACAGCAGTTTCTCTGTGCACCAGCCTGTTACACAGGTGACCTGGACAAAAAGCATCTCCAGGGGTATTGCACATTTAATGAGCTGAGGGCTCTTAACAAAAACAGATTTTCAAATTTTATATTTAATAGAGCTTTCAGTATAAGTAACTAAAACGCACAGACCATTAATTAAGCTGCTTGTTTTGGCTGATTTCATTAGCAGAACTCTCTGGTAATCTGACTATACACATTACCTTTTACTTAATGGCAGCAACTGTTGGTGTATCTGATCTGACATTCATAGAGCTTTAGAGTTCCTTTTCTAAGAAAAAACATCTCCAGAGAAAGTAATCCTGTGGTCCTTGCAATGAATTGTAAGACAAAGAGCACACTAAGCTCTTCTCAGCAGCACCAGTCTCCTCTGTTATTAACTTCCCACTCAGTCTAGTTAATGCACACCCCACTGACACTGGACCCAGCACCTTGTTTCTTGGAGGTGTTTAAACAAAGTCTGACCAATTCAACTCTGTTCCCATTGCTACTTTTTTTCCATTTCATTTACTGCTTAGTTCTGGGTTTTCCCCTCATTTATGTTATCATGGCAGCAGTTTCCATACACCTCAAGCCACCTGTTCAATAATCACCAAAGTCTCAATGTTGCTCTCAGCTCTGTGCTGCCTCAGTCCTGCTGAGACAGCCAAAGATTAGATCTGCTCACACTGCAGCCTGGACACGTGCTTCCATCGACTGGCAATGGGAAAAGCATTAGTACAGAGGGTAAAAACACTTACAATCTCTACTTAGCACTTTTGAAATCAATAAGGGCTCTCGCTCAGATCTGACCTTCAATCAAGTACACAGGACAACCACACAAAAATCCCAAAGCCTGAAGGTTACTAATGAACATTGCAAGTAAATCTCAAGCACCTAAGACATCCTTTGGAAAACAGCAGAAAATGTGGAGGGCAGACTGAACCTAGGTGTTTTGCTTTACTTGTGCTACAAGCTCAGCAGAGCAGGTTTTCTTATTTATGGATGATGTGTAAAGCAGCTCCTTCTGCCATATAAGATTTATCCACTTGAAGAAACTGGTAAAATCATGAAAGATAGAAGGCTCTTAGAAAAATATTTTTTTTTAATTTTCCTTGGAAAATAAAAATTGTATTTGATTCTATCACAAAGTAGTTACTTCTTCTGCACATGGGAACAAATCCTGTTCTCCTAAAGTCATGGCAAGGCTTTTACTGACAAGCACCATGAAGATGGTCTTCACTGGTTGGTCTTCACACGTATGCCTTATAGTCTGAGATTTCTCTTCTTCCCTATATTCTGCATTCAGTTCAGCTTCTTTTCACATGGAAAAGGAGACCACAACAGTTTAGACATCCCAGCAGTCTTGTGCTTGCACATGTAGTGTTCAGACGCGGTTCCCATCACACATTGTACAGAAATAAGCTTGGTATTCCAAGGACTAACTTCACAACCTTTGTAACACTTCTCCCTTTGCCCACAGCAGATCTCCACTCCTATTTTATGGTCCTTCATGTGATGTTTGGGATCTGCAGCAGATCCCTCTTCATCCTTAAGCATGATCTCTCTGCTGGTTCCATACATGACCAGTGCCTGCTGCCCTCTCTCTCAGAACCTTGAGAAGTCATCCTGCTCAGAGATTTCTTCAGCACCATAGTCCATCCAAACCATCTCTTGTTTGACCACCTGAATTCCTTCAAAACAGCCTCTATAGAGTTTTTTCTTACAGTCTACCATAAACTCTCTTCTCTCATTTAACTCAGTTCCTTAGACACTGCCTATGTGGGAATCCAAACAGATCTACACTGGCCATCCAGCATTTCCTACTAATTTAACTCATTCTCACTCTTCTGTGCATATTCTTCTTTCACAACTCATTTATTCCATTTCTATGTCTTTATTCACTCTTTCCAGCCATTCTTAATCTAAATAATTTTTTCTCATAATTTTAAAGATTTTAAATATTCTTTGCTTATCAGTTACATGTTGCTCAGCTGGTTTTGGCCAAAGACCCTGAATAAGAGGTCAGAATCAGCACACTCTAATGTCTTAACCTATCCCTCTGTCCTCATTTGTTAACAGGACTTCTCACCAGCACCGTTTCAGCGTTTCAGGGTACAAACTGCATTCTCCATGGTAATTAATTCTCATTTGTGAAGTCTCCTTGCTGCTTAAACTCCAAGAGGACTTTGTGTGAAGTCAGTCCATATGAGTTCTTAACTCCAACTGCACGCAGCAGCCAGAAGATGGATGGATAGTGGCACTGAACGGTCTCATAAGTGGACAGTTTTGACCTCTCCCTGAAAATCCTCCAGCTTCAGAAGAGATACCAAGCAGTCCTGTCACCTGGAAGAGTTAAACACATCATGGCAATGGGTAGCAGAAGGTACCTCAAGCACCAGGAGGAAGAAAACTGGCAAAGGGAAATAGAAGCAAAAATAAAAACCACTTTACCTGAAAGACTCTTAATCAAAAGCAAACCTTAATAGCAATGCCCAAAAATCACAATGCTCCCTCAATATAATGTTCATGGTGGCAATTAAACTGAAGGGAAAAACATGATACAACATTTGAGTTTGGAATTGTAACAAACTTTGCCTTTAGGTCTGTACTAAACCCAGTTTGCCTGCATTCATACAGGAAAAGTAATCAAGGATTAGAATTACCTCTATTCATCTGTTTGGGTTATTCTTGCCTCACGGTGCTATAAAGACACAGAACTCCCTGTTCATTTTTTCCCAACAAAACCAAATGATTGCCAGTTTGTTTCCACACTCAAACCTGAAATAAAAACAAGGATCCCACACACTCCTTGTGTAGCCTCTATAAAGGGACCCTTTCTTGGAACAAATAACAGTAATATGGGTCTTCTTAGGCAGGGATTCAGCAAACAAAGAAAGCAAGGGTTAGGATCTCCTTTTCTTTTTCTTATGTAATGGAAAGGCAGAATAAACAGTTTGTTTTGCTTGATATAAGTCTTCTTTTTGTTTAGCACTTTTGTTAAAAAATTAGATTTGTCAAAAATGTTACATCTTTACTCCAAAACAACCCAGAAACATCAGGTAGGAAATAGCATTCTGCAAGTTTAGCATTGACAGATTTTCTTCCATTTGCCAGGATTTTAAGATAAATCTGTTTTATAGACAACCTACAAAAGAGAATTGGAAACAGTCCTAGAACAAAGAATCACCCTGCCTCAGTTAATCAAATGCATTTGTTTATAATGTATGATCCTACTAGTACTCCAGTCTTTCACAGAAAATGGGGTAGGCAAGATAATCTCACATTATGAAAAGAAACAAAAGCAAAAATTCTATATGTCATTTTAGCACATCTTAGAAGAGCAACAGGAAGTCTTACTTTTTCCAGTTTGCAAATGATTACATCAGTAATTTAGGAGCTGCACCATCATTTCCAAATGCATTCTCTACAACAGGAAGCCTCAATTAAATCACTTATTAAACCTAATTAATTAAAGTTGCATGATTTCTACACAGGTGCACTTGTTTAAGGGAGTCTTACTTGCACTTGGTCCTTTTTCTAATCAGCCTAAACAAAATCAATATATGAAAGTTGATGCTGCCTGTTGGTAGTTGAAGGATGAATTCCAAGTCATTTAGTTACAATTAATTTGGAAACACTTTCTCTACTAGAGAAAGCCTACTGAAATTGCCTTTTTCTCTTATCTGAGAATCAATCATTTCACTTGAAGACGGGGAGGGGTGGGGGGATACATCCCTTCACTCTTCAGTATTAAATGACTAATTAATATTTTCCAGGTAACATTTTAAGAGCAAAATGAGAACTTAGACGATAACAACTTGTCAGAGCTTGATGGAAAGCTCCTGTCACGCAAATGGCCATGGCTGTTTAGCCAACACCAAGAGCTCCCACGAGCTGCTCCACCCAGGGCAGAACACAAAAAGGTTTGCCGTAGTTTTGACTCATCTTCCCTCTCTTCCCACTCACATCCCACTAGCTTTTCTAAGTATTTTGCATTTGGCTCTTCCATTCAACAGCTCCTTCAGGTTTTTCTCATGTCTTCTACATCATTCCTTGTCCCTTTTATATCCTCTCTTGTCTCTTTGTCTCCTGCCTTCTCCCATTTTTTCTTCTCCATGACCATTCCTAGGCATTGTAAATGTGACTGATCAGCAATCAAGCAGAAAGGGAAAACCCAGGCATCAAGGGAACCTTACTGCCTAGATCTAACTTGAAATAGACTGACATGGGAGCAATTAGGATGTAATTTTATGTAATAAGATGATTTATTCATTAGTACAAGGCAGGGATAAAAGCTTACAGCTGATGAGAGAAGCAGGTTTGTTACAGCTGTCAGTTCCACCAGCAAAATGTATTAGTCATTTAACACCAAAAGCATCCTATAATTACATGTATGTGCCCTTCCTTATAGCAGGAGATTTTGCACAGAGTTATTTATTTTCATAAAGAAAGGAGAACAATTAAAGTGTCATGAAATGATTGGTCTGCCAGTAAGTTTGATTGACCACGTACTACAAAAAACCCATATTTTTTCAAATAAATAGTAAGATATGGGAATCGAAATACCTATACTTTTTCATAGAAGGAAGGTTAATAAGTATCAGATACCTCAAGCATACTCTTAGCCAAGAGACTTATACAAAGATTCAGATGGTTTCTTTTCAAGGACAGCTGCTTTAACAGGAGTCAGGTCTTATTCCTTTACTCCTTTCAAAGCAATTTCAGCCTAGAAGTCTGATTATCAACATCCAAAGCACTTCTAAAGCTGGCCTTCCAAGCCATAATGATTAGTCCCAGCAAAAGATTGCCATAAAAAGCATTTGCATCATTGATGACACGTGGAAGAGAATGAGAACATCAAGGCTTTGGTTCATGATCTCACACACCAGCCACAAGGCCTGAGACTCTCCAGAAAGTAAAGAGCACTCAGCTCTATCTCTCAGTAGCCACAATTGGAGAGCACACTTCCCACTTTGCATTACCTCCTAGGTTGAATTTATGCTGGATAGGAGTACTCAAAGCTTGTCCCTTTCCGATCTGCTGGAGAACAGGAATGCTTAGTCCTCAGCAAGACCATAGCTGAACAGTGTTTCAGTACGTAGTGAGACTTAGCTGGCAGAAAAACGTGGCAGAAAGGACCCTTGCCTAATACCAAGTGTCCCAGGTCCCAGGTCGTTCCACCCTCCCTCTACTTCCCATCTGCCCTCCAAGGACTTGCTGTTCTTCAGAATACAAAATTACAGACTAGACACCAAAGGTGCTTCTCACAGAAACACTGGTGATGCTTCACTTTAGGCAAGATTCTCAACCTGCATCAACCAGACCCTGTTTCTGCTATTCACCACCCAGCAGTGGAGAGCAGGAGCACCACCACTGCTCTGTCATGGGGGCATTGGGTTGTTTTTGTGTCAGACCTCTGTTATTATATTAGCATGTAAGGCCCTCGTAATATTTCAGACACCAAGATGAAAGCACAAAGAGCCAGCTCGTGATAAAAAGGGAGGCTACTGTTGTCCCCAGGGCTGCCATTTCTGGTGTGGGGTGGCTATCCTTACTCCTGCTCCCCTCCATGACTTGCCAGCACAAGCTGCCAGCTCCTGTTGGGACCTTGAGCTTTCTTGGGGTTCTCCCAGTTCAGGAAACTGCCCCCCAGTCATCATGATCCCCTAATTAGCTACTGAATGTGCCTGCAACAGAGCTGATCACCTCAGCAATCCTTTCTCATTTAAGTGACAAAGGTTTTCCTTTCAGTTAAACTACACCAAGTATTTTCAGATGCAAACTCTCCGCCATCAGTCACCAAGATCACAAGCACATAAGAAGTACTGACACATCTGCTCAGCAGGTGCACAGCAATCCATTCAAACATCTCCTCCAAGAAATGTCAGGAGGGATCTTCCCTTTACAGAGGGAAGAGGGGAGGGGAGAGGGGAGAGAGGGCAGAGGGGAGGCATCTGCCTGTGCCAATCACCAGCAGGTCGAGAGAGGTGATCCTTCCCTTTTACTCAGCACTGGTGAGTCCTCTGGACCACCAGGCCCAGTTCTGGGCTCACTACTACCAAAGGGGCATGGACATACTGGAGAAGGTGAAACAAAGCTTCATGGAGATGGTACATGGATGAGGGGATTTGCCACACTCGGAGAGGTGGAGAGCTCACAGCTGGAAGGCTCAAGGGTGATCTTATCAAAGTATATAAATATCAGGTGAGTGTAAAACAAAGTGAACCAAACTCTTAATGAAAGGACACAAAAGGCACGAACCGAAATACAAGAAATTCCATTTAAATGCAAGGAAAAGGGGTTTTTTATTGTCAAGGTGATCAAATAATGGAACAAACTGCATGGAGACATTTGAAGTCTGCATCTTTGGAGAAATTTACCACCCAACTGATCATGGTCCAGGGCAGCCTACTGTAGTTGATCCTGCTCTGGACAGGAGATAGGACTAGACAATCTCTGCTGTCCCTTCCAACCTTGCAAAGAGCGAGGTAGGTTTCTTCACTGTCTCCTGGTTCAGGATTCTCCCTCAGCTTCTGATCTTCAGTTTTCCTGAGAGAGAGGCTAATAGCAAAAATACAGTATGAGCTAACGGTCTGGAACACTTTGCTCCCTTCAAAAAACAAGTCTGCTTGCATCATACTTGTGTATTATTAATAATATTACTCCCACCAGGAACAGCTGAACAAAAGTAGGAGGTGTATTTCTCAGAAGTTCCCCTCCTTCTGCTGCTTATTGCTCTGTCTGAAGGCAGCTGTGACTGGATCAACGTAAGTACCTCTGCAGCAGATATGCCAAACAAGCACAGTGAAGGGAAATCAACAACAAATTATGACCTGTATAGAAAGATACACTATTTTTGTAGTCAGGTACTGTTTGTAGGAAAAGAAGCATAAAAACAGCCTGTAAGATTCTGGTAAATTCTCTCAAGGGACAAAGTCAGTGCCATTTACAGCAGATATTTGGGAGGCAGATGGGTGCCATACAAATGCTGATGTCAATTCAATTTCCTGCCCAGCCCGCTGACAATTTACCAGAGGGCAGTGTGTTATCTGGCAAGTCTTACCCTGTGAAAGACATATAGGCAGCATACTCTAAATAGAATGTTGTCCAACAGGATGAGGCACTCCTGGGTATTTTCAGCCCTGTATCCAAACAAAGCTCATTATCTTGCTAATCATCTACCCCTAACATTCTGGCCACAAAAGAGAGTTGCTGCTTGCAACAAGGGATTTGACAGCCAGCTAAGGACAACAGGCCTTTGCATAAAATAGATTAAAAACTTTTAAAACTGATTTAAAGATGTACTGAACAAGACCTTACAATGGAGAAAGCCTTCGTTGAAGTCATCCTTGCAAGCAGAACTTATTAATTTGAGTGCTGCAGGTCTCTGCAAATGTCAGGTTGCCTTTGGTAGAAAGCAACTCATTTGCAGCTTCCAATAGAGGAAAAATGTCAGCCACTTTTTAAACTTCCTTGGGCTGACACATCTCAATTGCATGCAGTTAACCCAGGTCTCTGTTCCCTACCATCTGCAACAGAGAGTTTATGACACAAGTTTCCTCTTTTTAATTTACCTACTTCAAGGTACTTCAAGTTCACGCATTTTTTCCTTGCTGAAACTAACCTACTTAATAGTGATGGCTTAAGGCAATGTGATACATTAAAAAAAAATTTCAAAAGACAGAGCCAAGAAGAAGAAAAGTAGTTCTCCAGCCCAGCCTCCACTCAATAGTAACTACACATACCTATGTCACTCTGCCAGGCAGATACCTTATCTCACTACAAAGCCAAACATTCCAGAGTTTAATTATGCTGAATTAGAATGGTTTTTTTCCTGCTAAGATCATAGAGTCATAGAGTGATTTGGGTTGGAAAGGACCTTAAAGATCATCTAGTTCCAACTCTCACTGGTTTTCACTAGGCCAGGTTACTCAGAGCCCCATCCAAGCTGGCCTTGAACACTCCCAGGGATTCACGATTTATCTGGGTAACCTCTTCCACCCTCAGAGTAAAGAATTTCTGCCTAATATCTGATCTAAACCTCCTCTCTTTCAGTTTGAAGCCATATCTAACTTTAACTTTCTTTGCTGTAAAGTCAAATCCATTTATCCCCAAAGGAAACACATAGGAACAACTCCATTTTGTTCAGCTCTATTCTAGGTTTCTACCTCTTTGAAGAATTAAATCATGTGTTTTCCAAAGTCTTTTTTCTAGCCCATAGATCTGAGTTTGTAGACACTTGACTTTATTATACTCCTCTCTAAACTATCTCTGGTGAGTTTTTATCCTTCCTTGATGGCTGATGTTGAAATCTGGAAAAGGTACCTTGGCCAAAAAGTTTCTCTGTTATTTTACTGAAATGAGAGATCACAGCATTGAAGTCACTGGACATGTTTTGAGTCTTTAAAAATTCTGTCTTCAATTGTTTATGCTGAAGATTTTTGGTATTTAACTTGATAAAGCTAATTTAACCTGGTTTTCAGGCTACTAATGACCAGTGCATGGTCAAAAAAAAAATTTTGCATATTCTTCAGAAGTGGCATAATCTTGCACAGCAATTTATGCAAATGGAGTGAGTTATCATACTAAGATTTGTAAAAACAATGAAAAGATTTGGAGATATTATACAGTGGCTGATAGCAAATGGAGCATTCCAGAATTAACATATCTCTTCCAAAGGCACAATTGAACCACTTTTGACAGAGCCCCACAGAGAAGAGATGTAGGTGAAATAAATGAGAACCAAAAATGCAGCAGTCACAGAGGAATCTAAATACAAATGTCAAAATGCTTACCTGTGTACATGCCAGTGCAGAATACATTCACCTGTAATTGACATGGACAGACACATGGCTGAGAGGGACCCTGGCAAGCAATTTAAAAGCCAGGCTTTAGGTCTGGCCTTGAAGTGCCAAACGCCGGCGCCAAAGTGACACCAGGAACCTGATGGAGTGAGTTTATTTTCCCATGGAAAATGCCCTGCATTGGTGCCACCCAAGGTGGCAAACAGTCGGCTTCTGGATGCTACAAATTGCGAACAGGTAAAGATTTCTGCCAAATGCAACTGGTCCAAATTTGGAACATTGTCTGCCCTTGAAGTGCCAAACGCCTGCTCCAAAGTGACACCAGGAACCTCATGGAGGGCGTTTATTTTCCCACGGAAAATGCCCTGCATTGGTGAATACTCCCTGCTGGCTGATAGTGGGCTTCTGCCT
>WAAE01012520.1:0-11833 GCA_013400495.1 Nicator chloris | reverse complement strand
TCTGGAGGAAGAGATAAAGGTGAGAAGGCCTTTTCCTAAATATATGACATCAGTTAATCAAGAAGATGAAAGGGTTAAAAAATATTTTCTCATAGTTACATTACTTCTTTTCCCTGCAGTCTATCCATTAATCCTTTTGCAAATTCACAGATCTTTTTCATCACAGGTCTTTCTAAGATCTTCTCATTAAGGAGATTTCCCAGGATATTTCCACTCATTTTCACACTGCTTTTTTTTCCCAAGGCCAAGAACGCCCTGGCCCACGCCCTGCAGTCCGCTCGCCACGACTGTGACTTGCTCCGGGAACAATATGAGGAGGAGCAGGAGGCCAAGGGGGAGCTGCAGCGAGCCCTGTCCAAGGCCAACAGTGAAGTGGCCCAGTGGAGAACCAAATACGAGACGGACGCGATTCAGCGCACGGAGGAGCTCGAGGAGGCCAAGTACGTGGGGAATGTGGAGAACACTGGCTGAGACTAAGAATGGAAATTTGAGGAATCCACTGTGACATTGTCAGGAAGAAGTCAGTGTCCTCCTTTGGGTGGGGTCACAAAGAGACAAAATATGACAGAGATCAGGTATGCATTGGGGAAAAGTAGAAAGGTCCAGAATAGCAGAGTAAGGCCAGGAGAGGAAACTGCTGCAGGATTGCTTCAGAATTCAGAATAATGGAAATAGAGTGGCTGTCTGGGAGAAGTCTTACACCTATCTGTGAATGAGGGTCACACAGTATCAAGAGGCCAACGTTGCGCTTGTGAAAAACATGCTGCTTCACACCACAGGCTCTCATTTGCTTACTTATGCTTACCACTTTACAGGAAGAAGCTGGCCCAGCGCCTGCAGGATGCAGAGGAACATGTTGAGGCTGTCAATGCCAAATGTGCCTCCCTGGAAAAGACAAAGCAGAGGCTGCAGAATGAAGTGGAGGACCTGATGATTGATGTGGAGAGATCCAATGCTGCCTGTGCTGCTCTGGATAAGAAGCAGAAGAACTTTGACAAGGTCTTTTGGCCACCAGCACCAGCACTGCTGGTCACAGCATGCCCCGTGGTGGCCACAGCCCGACTCACACCCCGTTTGTCTTCAGATCCTGGCAGAATGGAAGCAGAAGTATGAGGAAACGCAGGCTGAGCTGGAGGCCTCCCAGAAGGAGTCACGCTCTCTCAGCACGGAGCTGTTCAAGATGAAGAATGCCTATGAGGAGTCCTTGGACCACCTGGAAACAATGAAGAGGGAGAACAAGAACTTGCAGCGTAAGTCCCTGGCCCTCTGCTCCTCACTGGCCTTCCTCACAAGCTTGTCTATGTGCCACACTTAACAGCTCTGGGCTGCAGAGTTGAGAACATGTCTGGCCCCTTTATGCACCAGAGCCTTTCTCCACTGAGGTCTCTGCCTGACCATGCTGCTTTTCACTGTTCCTTGCAGAGGAGATTTCCGACCTCACAGAGCAGATTGCTGAGGGAGGGAAGGCAATTCATGAGCTGGAGAAAGTCAAGAAGCAGGTTGAGCAGGAGAAATCTGAACTGCAAGCCTCCCTGGAGGAAGTTGAGGTACATGACCATAATCACTGACATCTGCAGTAAATAAATGAGGAAATAGGGCTAAAAAGGCCTTGGTTCCCCTCTGTTCTGGCTGGGGAGTGCAGACAGCTGAGATTTCTGGAAATATTTTGCAATTCCCTAGAATGTAAGAAGGATGTTCATCAGTGTTTGTGTCCACTTGCCCAGGCTTCCCTGGAACATGAGGAGGGAAAGATCCTGCGCCTGCAGCTTGAGCTCAACCAAGTGAAGTCTGAGATTGACAGGAAGATAGCAGAGAAAGATGAGGAGATTGACCAGATGAAGAGAAACCACCTCAGAATTGTGGACTCCATGCAGAGCACTCTGGATGCTGAGATCAGGAGCAGGAATGAAGCCCTGAGGCTGAAGAAGAAGATGGAGGGAGACCTGAATGAAATGGAGATCCAGCTGAGCCATGCCAACCGCCAGGCTGCAGAGGCACAGAAGAACCTGAGAAACACCCAGGCAGTGCTCAAGGTATGGCACAATTAAAGATGTGCTGATTTTTGACACAGCTGTAATTTTTCCGTGTTGCAATTCTTTCAGTTCTAAGTTGATGGGAAAATAGGGAATATGAAAATAGAAAACACACACCTCCCAATCTGTCATATCTCTCTTTCCAGGATACCCAGCTGCACTTGGATGATGCTCTCAGGACACAGGATGACCTGAAGGAGCAGGTGGCCATGGTGGAGCGCAGAGCAAACCTGCTGCAGGCTGAAGTTGAGGAGCTCCGGGCAGCCCTGGAGCAGACAGAGCGGTCGAGGAAAGTGGCTGAGCAGGAATTAATGGATGCCAGTGAGCGTGTGCAGCTCCTCCACAGCCAGGTAAGTTCTAAAAAAATTGTTAGTATTTATACTATTGCTCCATATGTGTAAATGAACTTCATACTTGCTGAGCTGTAATGGTATTTTCTTAAATGCAGTGGCTTTCACAGTTAATAAGTAATAGATAATTTTAAGACTTTAGTTTCAGATGTAGATATAATATTAATTTTACAAGACTACAGTATAGATACCTTAATATTATTAAATTCAGAGCAGTGTGTGAGGTTCTTAGTCTTTTACTTGAATTCAACACCTTTCACATTTCCATTTGAGAGTTTAAAGGCAAACATAAACTGACCATGAACAAAATAGGACAACACTAACTCGGTCATAAATGTAATTTAACCATGTCGTTATAAGTATTCTATAGAACCATCTCAAAGTTTTATGGTCACTAAACTGAAAATAGTAAGGAAAGTATTTTTTTCATTTTTCAGTATAAATTCCTTCTCTGTTGTCTGAGAAACTGTGAGAAAAAACTTCATGGAGGATGCTCACAAAATACCAAAGCACATCATATCTAAGAAAACAATAGCTACAATAGTAGTTCTCTTAGAATCCAGTGTGAACTGGTAGCACAACTTGCTGTACTTGATATGATACTGCAAACTAACAAAAACAAAATCCCTTTCATTCTTTTCAACAGAACACCAGCTTGATCAACACCAAGAAGAAGCTGGAAACAGACATTTCCCAGATCCAGAGTGAAATGGAGGATACCATCCAGGAAGCTCGCAATGCTGAGGAGAAGGCCAAGAAGGCCATCACAGATGTGAGTTGGACACTCCTGCCATTGCTGATGATCAATGTAGTCTTCTCCAAATATCTCCAGTCCTAAAATGGCTTTGACCCTTTGCTCTGATCAGGCAGCCATGATGGCAGAAGAGCTGAAGAAGGAGCAGGACACCAGTGCCCACCTGGAGAGGATGAAGAAGAACCTGGACCAGACAGTGAAGGACCTGCAGCACCGTCTGGAAGAGGCTGAGCAGCTGGCACTGAAGGGAGGGAAGAAGCAGATCCAGAAGCTGGAGGCCAGGGTGTGTAGGGCTGGGCTTGTGCCTGAGTGAGCGTGTCCTTGGAGAGACATTGCCAGGGAAGCTGCAGGGATGGGCTTGTCCTTGCAGGTGCGGGAGCTGGAAGGGGAGGTTGATGCTGAGCAGAAGCGCAGCGCTGAAGCCGTCAAGGGCGTGCGCAAGTACGAGCGCAGGGTGAAGGAACTGACCTACCAGGTAAGGCAGCAGGTCTCCTGCTCTGACACGGTTTGCTCACAGCAAGTCACATTTTGTACACGCCATCCTCAAGGGGAATTGTTAACCTTGTGTGATGGAGGACCAAGAATTGACTCTCTTTCCTGTTCACCAACCTCCCTAGTCTGAGGAAGACAGGAAGAATGTCCTCAGGCTGCAGGATCTGGTGGACAAGCTGCAAATGAAAGTGAAATCCTACAAGAGACAAGCTGAGGAGGCTGTAAGTACCAATTTGTCCAAACCAGACTTTTATCTGTTGGAAGTGGAATTCTGTATTCATGTTTTCCTCTGTACACCTTTTTGAAACCTTGACTGTTTTGATGCAACATGATGATATTTTGATACAATGGGGAATGTGAGAGCAAGACTTGCTGGTTTTTGGAGGAAATATACTTCCCCAATCCTGTTTGTTTTGCTGTAAGCCTCATTTCCCACTCTATTTCTTTGATTATACCCTGCCCTGGATGTCAGAAGCAGCTGTCTGTGTATTCAGGACTATGACATGAACTCTGCCTAGACCATGTCTTGTATAATGTCTTTTTGACGTTCCAATATCCTTTTCTCTTCTGACACACATAACACCCTGAGCAGCTTCTCATCTTGGTTTTGAATCTCCTCTGCTAGCCCAGCTGTAGCACTTGAATTTTTGTGCCCATTTTTTTGATAATAAATGTCCACACACTGCCTGTTGTTTTCATAACTCCCTCTTCCCTCACAGGAGGAGCTTTCCAATGTCAACCTCTCCAAGTTCCGCAAGATCCAGCACGAGCTGGAGGAAGCCGAGGAGCGGGCTGACATTGCAGAGTCACAGGTCAACAAGCTCCGAGCCAAGAGCAGAGAGATTCATAAGAAGATAGAAGAGGAATGAGGTTCCCAAGACTAAAAAGTGACCTGAGGCATGCATAAAATGTAAACCTCTGTGTTGCTTTCTTCAGTAGTTATCATTTATGTCTAGGTAATAAAGACAGTAGAGACCCTTGCATATGAACAATGACTACCATGTTTTATTTATTTATTTATTCTAGCATTCATTACTTTTGAAGTACATGTTCACAGTTCATCTTCACGTTTAGAAGTATATCAAGCAGCAAAGCATTTTTACATGTGCATTTTTAAAAATGCCTGAAGAATGATAATAATTATACAGAATCATTATTCCCCTTGCAATGAGAAGTATGCATTTCTTTGATGGACTAAGACTACATTCTTTCAAGTGATTTTCGTGTTCTTAGGAAAAAAAAATAGGAGTAAAGATTCCTGAAGCATTTAGCATACACACACACATATATAAAAAAATAGGTATACAACTATATAATATAATTTTTATTAATTGGAAAATGTTACTGTAGTGGTTTCAAGTACACCTATTTGTTTCTCAAAATCAGTGTAGTAGCTTGAGAGCTCACTAGAATTATTTACTCCTTTTATGCTGTGAGATAGGATTAGGAGAGAAGTAAAGCAGGCTCAAAACTTAAAAGGGAATAAATACAGGCTTATTAACAAAATACAAGAGAGAAAAAATTATTAAGAATCAGAATAAAACCTTTAAAACACCTCCCCTCCCCCACAACTTTCCTTTTCCTTCTCACACACAACATATAGAGACAAAACCTGGAACCCTTGTTCAGTTTACCACCCATAAAATAATTTTTCATCAGTTCATTTAGAGAGAGAAGTCTCTTTTTGTGTGCCATGGAAACTTCCCCACAAGAAAGAACAGTTCTCTTATGGCTTTTAATTCTCACAAAAGCAGCCGCTCTGGAATCTGCATTTGTGAAGTCCCTGCCATATCACGTAGCCTTCCCACAGCTGCATATGGGCCATGTACTCCTGAGGTATCATTTTAAAGATGAACAGTTCAAAAGCAAAGGTTTTCTTCATCTCTAGGAACAGAGATCTTTCCTCTTTCTAGGGGCAGATCTTAATCTAATCTCTCTCTCTCTCTATTCAAGCTTCTCATAAAATCACAACTACTTCAATATTTACTTAGTTCACCACAAATACCTTTGCTCAGATCTGCAGTTTGAATATTCTCATCTGCCCAATGCATATTTCCCACGGTTTAACGGGATATTCTAGTGTAACACAGTCCATTACCATGGCTTACCTAGAACCAAGGCATCTCCTCATCCTCTTTCCGTCTAAGATGTGACTCTTCCTTCACCGACTTTGATGTCTTCATATTGTCTCTCTACATGCCTCCACTCTGTCCCTTTTCTCTCCCAGATCAGAGACACTGTTTTGCAAGTCTCATCTGTGCAAGGAAAGAGTTAACAGCCTGCAGAGGGCACGATGATTCTTCTGGTAGCCGAAGGGGGTAAATTCAGGCCAGGGGCTGCGCCAGGAAGGATCCCGGCCGCACCCAAACTCTAGCTGCAAGTCCACACGGCACAGCTGGGCCCCCTCCCCTCGGCCAGATTCCTTGGTAGCAGCAGTCAGAGCTGTCTACGGGGAAAAATTCTTCCGAAAAGCCGCAGTGGAGGAGGGGGCAGGGGCTTGGCCCCTCAGCATGGGCCGACTGGCCCAGCTAGGCCTCCCCGGGCCGCGATGGGGGGCGGCTTAGCGGCAAGATGTTACCAGCCGCTGGGCCCGATCGTCCCGGGACGGGGCCCGATCCTGCCGGGACGGGGCCCGATCCTGCCGGGACGGGGCCTCCTCTGCTCCCCTCTCGCTGCCCGGCAGCCGCAGGGCCCGGCCCTGCCAGGGCTGCAGCAGCGGCAGGGCCCGGCCAGGCCTCACCAGGCCCAGGGCCCACGCGGCGGAGCGGGGCTAGCCCCGCCGGCCCCTAGTACCTCTTTCCGGACCAGAAGAAAAGAGACGTTTTCCCGGAATTCCTCTGATTTTTAAATGAGAAATAATTTATTTTGCTCTCTATATGTTTTTTTTTTCCAAACTTTTTTCCTAACTTAGTCTTTATGGCCCTTCAGGTTGCAGTAATTTGTTTAGTGACCATCCACCACAATCAGTTGCAATTGCTTTCCAGCTGGTGTTTATCAGGGATTACAATTTATCATTGCTGGCTGCTTGGAAAGCTGTGTTGTTCGCCCAAGCTGGACACACTGTAACGGTGAAGAATGAACAGGTTATATTAAAAAGGATAAGTTTTTATTGGTAACGTTTTTGCCATTATGCTCAATAAACAAAATTTGCCCTTATTAAGTTCCCTAAACATTTTCTTTTTGAAGAAGCCACCACCTTTTAACAGGTCTGAGAGCTGGCTGAAGAGGCTGCACAGGGCTCCCACTTCACTGCAGCCTCGCTAGAAGGATTTAGAGATTCCTCTGCTCAGACAACTGCTGTCTCCCCTTTCTCAAGCAGCAATATAGCAATTCTGGCTTCAGTGACTGTTGCCAGTGTGAACACACTCAGAATGAACAAAGAGGCAAAATCAGCGCAAACTGCACACAAGGAGAGAGAAATTTCAGTGAAGGATAGAGGTTCAATATTAGGTTTGTTACATGTGTGGGTGAGGTCCAGTTCCAAACTCAAATATCTATTTTTAGTCACCTTCATGCCCAAATGAATCTGTAGGTGAGTGAGCTGAATGTCTGAGCTGCCATTGTAGACAACACTATTAGAGTCAAGAATATGTTTCAGCTCAGTCTAAGGTAGACAACTACATCAGGACAATTGATTCATTTTCCAGTCCCTACGAGCACCAGCTCCCACACTGGTAGGACATTGACTGGGAATAAAAAGGCAAATAAAGGAAAGGAAAAATAGAAGTGAAAAACAGACCAAGCAATATTTACAGGTTGTGGAAGTTTTCAATTTCATGTGATTTTGAAAAATCCTTTCAAAAACTACTTCCTTTTGAGTCTTCAAACCTTTATGGATTATTCTTTACCTGTTTGAAAAAAAATCTTGCAAATCAAGGCTTTTAGGCAGCTATCAGCTTTATGCCCGTATTACGTATGACTGTGGGAAAACCATGAGTTTTTCTTTTTTTTTTTTTTTTTCTTCATAGTCAATTTTAATCCAGGTCAAAAACTACATGCACCAGCAAAATAAGACAGCATAGACAGTCCTTGAAATACCTGAAACTAACCCTAAATTCCAGTTCTCACACAATATAATTGCATTAAAGACATGAAAGAAGTGCTGCTTTATGTTCCAATGAGAGTTTAGCTGTTAGGGCTAAAGCATAGGCCTCAGTCTTATCTTCAGTGGGAATTTACTCCAAACATGAAACTGATGTCTGTCAATCTCCTTCCCACACCCAGGATTACAGAGCCATCACAGAGATGAAGACAGCTGAGAGAAGAGGAGGAAGGAATTACCTCACTTTCTTATCCAGACCTCTGAGTAGGAGATGCTAAGAGAGACAGGAGTACAACTGGTGCTGTAATTGGGGAGGCAATATGCTGTGGGACCAGGTGAAGCTGCTGAGATGTGACTCACTTCAGATGTCACTTGTTCATTGTAGGAACTGTAGTTTGGAAAGTGAAGACCAATAAATGAAAAAAAACCCCAAACAATAAAACAAAAATCAAAAACACAAACAAAAAATACCAGCAAGCCAACCAACCAAAACCACCACACTAAAAAAAAAAAGCAACAAACCACAAACCCAAAACCAAGCACCCCCAAACCCTGAACAAATCCAGATCTGTTGCGTGGGGAGGAAATTGCTTCTCAGTAAAGTGAATGGTTCCACTTCTCTCTTTACCACTCTGATCCTTGTGAACATAGAACATGCCCCCTCCTTAATCTGGGTGAGGAATATCCCAGAGATCAGAACAGTAGATTGGTTTTTTACACAAACTATCATGAGGTTCAAATCCCTCTAAAAATAGTTGCCTATCTTCCAGAGCAGCATAGGCTATGACGGACTCTATTCTAGAGGATGTAAATTTATTAAATCTTTCCTAGCACATTCATCTTACAAAAGTAATGCTGAATGACTACTCTATGTTGAGACAGCAGCTCTCTCTCCTGATTCCAATAGGATATGTGTCTTAAGTTCAGTACAATGCTTCCATAGTGCTGTTCATATGATCTTTGAAAACCTCTAGCTCCAAAACGAAGAATTTGATTCCTGTGCCTTATGTCTGTGACTTAACTCCATGGCCTCAGGCTTTGAAGCTTTTATCTTTAGGCTAAACTTGTTCTGCTCTTTTATTGCTTCTTTTGTCCATGGTGACTTGCTGTTATGCCATTGGAATCACATCCCTATTTACTTCACAGAATCAACTAGGTTGGAAAAGACCTTTGAGGTCATTAAGTCCAACCTGACCTAACACCACCTTGTCAGCTAAACCATGGCACCCAGTCTGGCCACATCCAGTCTTTTCTTAAACACCTCCAGGGATTTCCTCTTCTTTATTCACATATTCTTCCTTATCACTACATTCAGGCTCATTCTTCCCCCATTCACTTGCTTTGGCTTTGGTCCATTCCAGTCATTCTTATCCTCTCCTGATTCTCACTTCTGCAACTTCTGTTCCTTCTCATATCCTTCCTCCTGCATTGGGATTTTCTTCCTCTAGCAATAACCCTGCCTCTCAGTAGGACCCCTCCAGCTTTTCCACACTGAGGACTCTGAGTACTTGCAGCAAGCAGGAGCCTGTGCCTTCTCTCCATCCCTCTATGTTTCCTACGAGACACACTGGCTCTTACTCTTCACTTTTTCTGTGCGAGTCAGCATCCGATGGATTACAGAACCAATGTTGCCCCTTTCATCTCCTTTAGCACACCCTCCCACTTCCCCCCCTTCTCATGCTTTCTTGTCAAATTATTTATAGGACATTGATTCACAGACCTGTTATGTCTAATTATATCCATTCACTTCTAATATGAATCGCAATTCTGTTAGGAGTTAAGATTGCCAAAAATGTTTTGACCTAAGGAAGAGGAGGTGGTGGCTTCATATGCAGATCAGATCCTATAAAAGTACGCTGGGATCTGTGTGTCTTGTCCTTTCTCAGAAATCTCTAAGGTAAGAATTTCAGAGCTTAGGACTAGGGAGGCTGGGAATGAAGGGAAACTGGCCCTGCATTCCACAAGTTCCACTGCATTCCTACAGATGCTCACATTCATTCAATGGGGTTCTGCCAGTGTCAGCTGGGATTTTCAGTCTGCTTTTCAACCATCTATGTGTTTTCAGTCTATAAATGTTGTCTGGGGTGCAGCAGTAAGAAGTAAGTTACTAATTCTGGGTTTTAATTCTGTCCGTCTTCCAATCTGCAACCCTTTGTCTCACAAAAGGTAAGATCTTGATTTATTCACTTTTTAGAGACAGGTAGAATTACTGCAAGGCAGGGCTTCAATGCAGGTATGCTGGAAATCTTGGCAGTCATTATATTTGTGTCCATTGTACAAATACAGCATGAGAATTGGGCTGGATTGTTGATATTTTTGTCACAAGATTCTTAAAGAGCATGATCTTTAAAGTACTGAGCACTGTAGCATTGCCTACTCTCTCCCCAGGTATCTCCAGTAGACACCAGTTCCTGGAGAAACAGTCCTGAGGGAAAAAAAACCACCAGAAAGTACTTTACAATTATTTGGGGTGGGTTTTTTGCATTTATCTCAAACATCAAGGGTCACTGGTGCTGACTGTGAAGCAACAGGAAAAGAAATATATATATTTAAGTAATGTTAATATGTTCTTTTTTCACATGGAAGCTTGAGGAATGTGGTTAGAATTTTGTGTATCAAAACTTCAAAGCAAAAGCAAACATTTCAGTCTGAGTTTCCTTATAGGCTTGTTTCTGCCTCTGAAAATATTGCATTATTGTGACAAAATGATATAAGCAAATATTTGTAATCATGAGGAACTGAATAAAGGATGATACCTACTTGGATAACTGGAAGAAGAGAGATGGAACTGCAACTAAATTCAAATCTAAATATTTACACTAGAGAAAATAAATTTATATTAATTTTGTAAAATATTGTCTCTAGAATATATCCCTCAAAATTATGAAATGTCAACAAGCAATCCTGTAAGGAATATAACCAGCATGCTTTGAATCAGTGAAGGAGAGTTAACATAGCATTGATTTCAGGAAATGTCAAACAAAACAATCAAAAGAAAATAGTTTAATACTCTAAAAAGTCAATCTACTGACACATTGTGTATGCAAAAAACATACACATATTAATGTTGACTAACCTACTATATATATTATACTTTTTGATAGTATCATAAGGATATATTGTGAGAAAAGCATCCAGTGCCTATAAAATAACACAGTGTACAATATAGCTATAATATTCAAATATAAACTAATATACTATAATATATAATAGCATAATATATATATTGATATAGTATATACTAAGATATATAATACAGCAATCTTTTTCCTCCTAGGAAGAGTTAGTACTATTCCTGTTTGGAATCTTGTAAGAAGATGTGAGATAATATAAGCAATGTTGAAATTGCTGGTGAAAAACCGGGACCATTTTTCAGCCTTACGTGGTTATTGTGTGGAATGGTCTCATTTGAGTTATAACATATTAATCAAGGGGAAAAACATGTCATTAGAGACAAAACCAGTCAGGAAATTGCACCCATTCATTTGAATTGATAACACAAATTTGTGCTGTGAAGTTCATCTTTGGCTAAAAAGGCAAAGTAATTTTTTTTTGTTGTAAAGAATATTCTTCCTAATATCTAATCTAAACTCATCCTATTTCTGTTGTGAGCCATTCACCTTTGTTCTGTTGCTCCAGGCCGTTGTCTAAAGTTCCCCTTCAAGTCTCTTGGAACTCCTTTAGGTAATGAAAGGTTGCTAGAAGGTCTCCTTGAAGTCTTCACTTCTGCAGACTGAACTACTCCAGCTCTCCCAGCATATTTCCAGAGCAGAGGGGCTTTATCCCTTGGAGCATCTCCATGGCCTCCTCTGGACTCACTTCAGCAGTTCCATGTTCTTTCTCTGCTGGGATCGTAAATACAAAAAGACAGAAAGCGTTCTTCTATAAATGCAATTGTCCAGTAGGACTAAGAATCTGACCACACAAAAAAATAAAAATAATAACAGAAAAATATTACAGAAGAGAACTCTGAATTAGCACAAAAAGAAAAGGCAATTTAGGTGATACCTAGAGAAGAGAAGTTGAATGTGCTATAGGAGTGTTTCTTCCATCACACACTATTTTAATATATTCTCTACCCTCACAGATACTTGCTGCATTACATGTGGTAAGCAGCAGCAGCCATGTCTACTGATGCTGAGATGGCCATCTTTGGGGAGGC
>WAAE01012519.1:0-20823 GCA_013400495.1 Nicator chloris | reverse complement strand
ACAGCATTTTCTATGAAGAAGGATGAAATTAAAGAACAAGAAAACTGTTTGATCCAATTTTATATGCCCTATCATTAATCATTGTTAGGAAGAGACTAGTGCATGTTAAATGAGTCTTATAGATTAAGTACAACGCTTTGAAGTACTAAATTACTCTATTAGATCTGGAGAAATTAATTCTTTGTTGAAATAGATCTATGAAAGCTAGAAGACTAACAAACATTTCCATTTTTTTTATTACAGTACTGAATATGTAATATTGAAAATTGTCACAGTTGCAAATATTATTATTAAAAGACTCCTACATCTGTATTGACATGAACATTTTAAAAGCATCTCTATCAGAGAATATCAAACAATTTAGATGCATGTACAAAAAATCCCATTAATTTGAACATGAAAGGAATGACAGCAAGGTAATAGTGTATTATATAAAAACCATGGGCATTTCGAAGAAAGAATGTAAAAGAGTGCATAAAAAGTATAATACGTGCATATTAAATCTTCTAAAACCTATTTTATATTCCAGGCAGGAAAAAGATGTAAGAAGGTGTTGAGGCAATACAAGGCACAAAATGCATACAATTTGGTTCCATTTCAGAAAGAGGAGGGAAGCAGGGGAGAGAGTTTTCATTGTTTAAAATCTAGAACTGTTCATGACCATGAATATTAGCAAAAGCCAGGGAAAGTTTGCACCAACCTTATGGCTCTTTTGCATGCCAAAGTTACAGTTTCATGGTGCACTGGGTGCTGCACTTCCATCACAGCCTTCCTTCACCATGACAGATAACAGAGGGAGTATGCAAAAAGGGCAGTTGTGTCTGACAGAAATATACACATTCATTCACTTTTGGGAGAGAGCACATTGCAGTAGGTATTTTCACTGTGTGGCTTCAAGCTCTACTGGAAAATAAAAATATAAAAATATTCAGTAGTTTTAATAATATATAAGTATGCAGTGGACAGGCATGCAGAGTGCCATGGACCCTAGCTTGATCGTGATCTTAAAATTTAAATTCTTGAAGTTCATTTGTGCCAATCTAACTTGCTCAACATGGAACAATTTGGGTCCATTACTGGGTTGACTTTCTGTTACAGAACAATATAATATGAAAAATGCAAATGAAAGTACTCACCTCAAAATTTTCCCTGCTTTCAAAGATAATGCTATGTCAATGCTGTTGTTTATTTCCTTATTTAGAGAAATTTAAATAATAGTTTTGATTAAGTATGCCGTGATTTGATATGCAGAAAGGAAATAAACAGTCTGCCAAATAAAAAAGTGCATGGATATTTATAATTTTCATTTTAAAAAATAAATAAAAACTGAAGCCATATGTAGAGGATGTTATGTTCTGCAGATAGATATATCTTCAAGTATATATCTGTCATATCTAGTTATAGCATTAAGATATAACATCTGATCAAGAACACTAATCTTCTCATAATATTAATATCATATATAACTCACAAAATAGGTCTTATTTTAGTTTGTGTTATCATGTATTATAGAAGTAGGTGTCCTTTTATTTGTTTGCTTATGAATTTAATCTCTAGCTCTAGAGAATCTCCTTGGCCTTTAACAATGATCACTTATGCTCCTTTGAAAAAATGCACACAAATCTTCAGCCAGAGCAAATTGCTGCAGTTCTGTAATTAAATGGTTACTGTAACAAATGGCGGCAGATATCATGACTTCATTACCTGAAGTCGATTTTAGTTGCATGCTGTAGAACAGCTTAGTATAGCTGATAATAAATATAGCCTATGCACGTCTTTCCATGTGGAAATGTGGCTGAGGATAAATGCAAATGAAAGAATACTAAAGCTGTACTAGTGCTGCACTTGAACTACAACATACTTTTAATTCTGTGAGGTAATTCACTTGGGGATTTGTAAATATTATAGAGCCCACAGAAAGGTATCAGCAACAAAATTGATTGTACAAAGAGCTTTACGTGTGATCCTTCTCTGCCAGGGCTGACCTGCTGGTGTGTTGTACGTGCAAGGTACTGACTGCTGATATTTAGATATAAATATTTATGACCATTTTCTCATCCCCTGTTGTTTTCTGCTTACATTATATAGGGATTAAGGACATTTTAATAAGTATTTGTTCAAACAATCCACAATGGAAACATTTACTGAAGGCGCTGCTAAACTCTTTTAGTTGATGCAAATTTCCTATCTATTCTTGCAAAATGCTGCAAGAGTATTCTTTGGTCTCAAGCAGTGGTAGAAATTAAGTAGAGCCTACAGTCTTTCTTTTCCAACTCTACATGTACACTTAATATGTGTGGAAAGAACATTACACTGACAACTAAGCTGTTAGGGGAAATCAGATATATTGTCTTCTACTTCACTGTATCAGCCCTGTAATCTTCAGTTGTTTTCCCTTTTAACATCACACTCTGAAGCATAGTTGATTAAATTGTGTAACGTTTGGGAAGAATATGGAAAAAAATAGAATTATTACTTGCTAAAGAAAATAAAAACCAGTCAATTAGGTCCACTCTACATGCTGTCACAGCACTGTTTAAACGGTATTACTTGACTTTTTAAAATCAAATGCTTTATGATTTAATTATAATATTTATTATGTGAGGGGATGATTATGGAAAACCTGCACTCACATATTGTGTTTTATTTACTCAGTACATATTACTGTGCATGCATGAAATATATTGAATATGTGGAAAGATATGGGTTTATTTCATACCAAAAGAAAAAATAGATAATTTTTTGTAAAATTTTCAGTAGGCACTGGCAACCACATTTTGAAGTCATAAGTCTCAGTAGCTCAAAGCCATCCAGGAAACCATAGTTTTCCTTAACATGTGGTGCAACAGTTTATTTCCAGCAATATTATCTTTTTCTAAAGGAGGTAGCAGAAGATAACTGCTGTATTACCATGAAAACCTACCACCAATGTTGTAAAGAAGTGTTCAAAATCTATTTGCATTATATTAAAGATGTCTGAAATATCTCTTTTAAGCATCTGACATATTTCATATTTTTAATAATGTTACATTGCAATATAATTCAATATTTCTGTTAATTATGATTTTTAGTTGGGTATAGAGAAAATAATAATTAAAAAATAAAACACATTAAAAATTTTAATTGCCTGAGAGTTTTGCAATGCAATGTGAAACATATTAGTAGGAAATAGTTTTTTCTTTATTCAGTTCCATAGTTTTAGAGCTTCTTTTGGTGATAAAATGCTACAAAACTTTGAAAGGTCTCAGCTCTCCCACAAAGTGGGACATTGAAATCTCACTACATTTTATAAAGCAGAAGACCTCTCCTTATCTGAGCTCTCACAAATGGTCTATGTACTTGAAAATTTGCAGAAGCTGAACTGATGAAAAAAAGTGATTTAATTCTTCTGCATTCCTGAATTTCTCTTGTCCAATTTCTGTTTTATTTCTGCACAGTGCACTTGTAATAAACCAGACTCTGACCGTAAAGGTCAGAACTGCATACCCAGCCTCAACCAGTCAAATATTCTCTGTATCTTCCCACCACTTGGCTAAAATTGGTTGATAGGTCAAAATTGTTTTGAACTTAGAAGGAAGGAAACAATCTAGGTAGAAGGAATGCAGCAGGAAGGAACACAAGTGCAATTACTTGCAAGAGACAACAGTTACTTTGAAGATGCTAATCTCCACACCTGCTGAAAAGTTACAGAATAATGAATGAAGTAGTAAAGGATAAAGGATAAAGAATAACAGACCTGGAAGTGCAGTTCTCAAAATTCTGTTGTTTTTCTCCTGTGAATGCCAGATGACTTGGTAGGTCATTTCTATGATTAAAGCTCTACCTTGGCTTCAACTGGCAGCTGGCATAGCTTTAGGAGAGGCCAGTGGTAGACAAAGGTAGTGGTCAGAATGCATCCTGGCAAAGTCTGTTAAAATAAAATGAAAACATTTTACCTTATTGCTGTTTCTGAAATGTTTTTGAAAGCTCAGGAAAATATAGTTCCTTTCTGTCATATTGCATGAGACATAAGTTCCTCATCAATTCATCTTTAGTGAACAAATGTTATGGACTGCAATGAACTATAAACCTCCATATGTAAATAAAAGAAAGATATAGATGTATTTTTTGTAATCCTGTAAGTTCATAGCTTAGTTTTACCTATCAGATCTTCACAAACATCTATTTTGAAGAGCAGGAGAATGTAATGTTTGAATATTGTCTGCTGGGGAAATAAAAGTTTGTCCTTCCAAAGAGGGGGAGAAAACTTGAGCTTACGTGACTAAGGATAAGTGTATTAGTCACACTCCACTGTTAGTGGAATTATACATTTAAAACTTTAAACAAAGTTTTGAGATAAATTCGCCTGTGATCTGCAATCTATACATCTTGCCCCTCAAAATTTGAATCAAATTTGCAATTTTTTTTAAAGTTGTTAATCAGTGTCTTCAACTAGACAGTTATGATTAAGCAACTGCATTGTGAACGTTTTATGCTTGACTAATATTTTGTTTTAAGGAAAAGAGAGAGCAATCCCAAGAAAAATGGGCTATCTGGACAAGAGCCACGAGGAGTGAAGTCAGCAGAACTGCATGGTACCTGGGGGAAAGGTAATTCCAGCATTGGGAGATCATGACCCTTGACTCATTGAGCAGTGACAGATGTGGCTAGCAGATAGAGTTCTGAGTACTAATCAATGAAATTGCTATGCAATCTGCAACAAATTAATGCTGATGTCTTTATTTGTTATCATGAATAAATAATGTAAAGTTTTGATGATCTGGGGGCCAGCTTTTCGTGGGTTACCTCCCTAGTTTGTGCAAAAGAATAAAAAGAGTATCTCACCTCAGTGTGTGAATTGGCCCATGTTGACTGGGTAACAAGTCAACATGCAGGATAATACATATAAGGAAGCAAATTATGTATGATCCACAACCACTTTTTAATAGAGTTGTACAATAAACCAACTCTCCTTCAGAATGATTAAATCCAGAATGGCCTGCAGAAGCATCCAAATCTGTGATTCCTTTATAGTGATGATAAATGTTAAATAATTACTTATAATGTAAACTATTACATAGTTCTGAGTCCATAAGGACCAAATAAAAATGTAGATGTCAATATCTATCTTTTTGCAGTCTATAATGATTTTGAGGAGGTTCTTATGTATAGATGCAGAGTAACTTTCCAAGGTTGATTAAAACTGTTTTTTATATAGTGTGGTAGTAAATTTCTCATTGGGTATTATCTTTACTGTTTACATTTTCAACCAAGCTCTGTTTCCAGGTTTGACTCTAGAAGACCAAAGAGGAAGACAAATCATGAAAGCAAGAAAGTCCATGTGCAACACAGATTTGATACCAAATATTTTTCCAAACAGAGAGTGACTGAATTTGAAAGGCAGAAGCTGTATAGCCACACATTAGGTTAGATACCATATTTCCTGACTAGAATGTGTTTATCACTTTATTTTGTGGACAGATCACTTGGTGGATGAACTGAGCAACAGTAGCAAGTGTCCTTATGGAATTAACTCTGGCACACTTGATTACTTTAAAGTATCTTCCATAAACATAAATGAAACAAGGATTTTGGTCAGCAGAAGTTCCTTGTTAGCAGGATAGATGGCAGATGCAATGTCCAGGCTTGGAAGTTTAACAAGAATTCCTAAGGCTGAACAACTGAGCTACTCAAGATTTTGAAGACAACCAACTTTTTCATATAAGTCAATAAGATAATACATACGGATAGAAACATATCCTAAGTCCTTTGAAATTAATGGATATCACTACAGAGCTTCAAATGAGCTCCGTCATAGATCTTCATATGTAATCATCTGTGACTTCATGTGATCACATACTACTAATAGATAAAAAGAAAAAAGACTATGTAGATTGATTTTTTTTCTGTGAAGTTGTTTAAGAGAAATTGCTGTTGCAAAGTAATCCTGCTGTAAAATAATCACAAATAAAGAAGCAACTGTTAAAATGTAACCAAACATACTTATGGAGAAAGTTTAGATCTAGCTCAGGTACTGTTATCTCAATAGTAGGACTGAATAGGCATATTAGTAGTTGTTCATTAACATTAATTTACTTGATGATATCTCTTGCCTGATAAATTCACTGAAATTTTAATCAAAGTGTACATCAGTTGTTGTGTGTTGTTATTTTCTTTGTTCTCGGAGGTTGCATGAGTCTTACAGATCAGAGAGACAAAGCACTAAACAAGAGCTGCATAGCACTAGTAGCAGCTATAAATATAAGCATTTTTATTAGAGTATAAACTAACTGAAACCACAGGGTCATAGGTGTGCTTGCATGGGAATGACAGAACTGCTATTGACACATGGAACTGAGAAAAAAATCTTTCATAAAAGCTTTCATGCAATATATACCTCTGTGGCCATGCTTTTCTGCCTTCTGATGTTTGCCTTTGAGAAATTCCTTTCTCACACCTTTCCTGTAAACAATATAGATGTTTACATTCTTTCATGGGGGTGGAGTTCTCTTGATAGACACCTGTCTTGACCAATGTGATTGGAGAGGTGTTGACCTTGCTTACCAATCACTTGGCTTGCTTGCTATACTATCTAATGGAGTCAGTGATGTAATAAAGTTCGTCCTCTTGGTTGAACCGAAGTCAGAGTCCATGTGGTCAATCTAGTGTGTCGCTGTGACATACCTCTTTCACAAGAATTTTTTTCCTAATAAAGAGAAATGCAGTGCTCCAAATACATGAATTAATTAGAAGTAGCAAATTAGGGTGGATGAATGCAGCAGATGAAATAAGTTTGCCTGTATCAGACCACTTTGCTAAGCAAAGAAAGTCAAATATGTTTCCTGATTTCTCTTATGTGGCAGCTCATCTCAAATACTAGAAAGACATTTGCATTTAAGCAGATATACAAGGGGTGGTTGTTTAAGCTCCCTAAAAGCAGTTCAGTGCACCTCCAGATCTCACTACAGGGGCCTTTACTATCCTTTTATGCAAGGGAAGGCTCCACTGATTCTCAAACACCAGATAAGTATAACATCCAATGCCCATGGTTTCATTTCTTTGCTTAAACACATGTTATTTCAGATCCACTGATTGTCCAGGACAGGTAGACAGAGTTTACAATATATGACACAAAAATCTACCAAAGTCTTTCAAATATGGAATGGTAGCTTATAAGCCAAAGGGAATCTTAAATGGAATTTATAGGAGGTTTATATCCATGCTTTAGATACTGTAGGTTTCTTCAGAACTCAGTTTCAGCTCCTTGCTCTGGAGCATGCCCAGAAAAGTTAAAGTAACAAATGGTAAAAATACAAGGAGAAGCTAGGTTTTCAGAGAAGGTTTTAACTGCAGAGCAGTAGTGCCTTTGTTGGTTACAGGCTGGGTACTGTGTTTTCAAGGCCTGGGATTAACTAGTTTTGTTAGTACTTTTCATTGCCTGTCAGCAGCTTTCTTTTGCCCATTTTATCTGCAGGTTGCTGGAGAGGGGAACCTCAATCCATCCCACTCCTACCAGCTGGATGCCAGTGCCAGAAAGTGATGCCCAGAGAGTGAAGAGGGATTGCAGGTCAGTAGGAGAACACCTGAACAGCAGCCCAAAGGAACTCCAGCCACTCCAGCCAGTAAGTTGATTTAATGGGAACACCAACTTAAATGTCTCTATAACAATGTATGTATAATGGGGAACAAGCAAGAGGAGTTGGAGACATGCATTTGCAGGGCTATGGTCTTATGGGAATCACA
Source organism: Nicator chloris (assembly GCA_013400495.1). Classification (NCBI taxonomy): domain Eukaryota; kingdom Metazoa; phylum Chordata; class Aves; order Passeriformes; family Pycnonotidae; genus Nicator; species Nicator chloris. Next base: position 13,101 of record WAAE01012519.1, on the reverse strand, counting down.
GGGACATGGTGACAGGCGTGCTGGAATGAAAGGTGCTCCTCCCTGGAAGGATTAAAACTGGGACTGGTGGGATGAGCAGTGGGATTGAGTGCACCCTCAGGAAGTTTGCTGACAACACCAAGCTGTGTGGTGCAGTTGTCACACTGGAAGGAAAGGATGCCATTCAGAGGGACCTTGCCAGGCTTGGGAGGTGGGCTCATGCAACCCCCAGGGGATTTAACAAGGCTGAGTGCAAGGTCCTGCACATGGGTCAGGACAAACTAAAGCACAAATACAGGCTGGGCAGAGAATTGACTGAGAGCAACCTTGAGGAGAAGGGCTTGGGGTCACATCCCATATCTGTGACTCTGTGACTGTCTAATGGTAGGGCTTGTGTTTGACTGCGTGATAAAGTTTATTTTGTTTTTCTAGTGTTCATTTTTGCCTTGCACCAGGATAGTTTGGTATGGATGTCTGTAATGAGCAGTTTCTCAAGGCAGAAAGACAGGTTTATGTCTCTAGTGCAATAATGGAGTGTAAAGCAATACAGTACAATGAACTACCAGGGGAACAGCAGGGGTCTTGTGAAGTGATGGCACAGAAAACCACAGAGAGCAGTGCATGCAAGGGATGATAAGAGGTAGGGCAGAATTTTGACACGAGAGATCCCATGGCAGTACACATCTCACCAATTGTCAGCCAAAAGAAATACAAACCAGGACCAAGACAGAATCAGTTTTAGGGGCAAGAAGGAGAGCAATAAAGGAGTATATAACATAAGCAAAAAGCACCATATATAGTAAATTCATATGCAATATGGAGCTGCAGAACAATGAAGAAAGCAGCCTATGGATTCTGAACGTTATATTTTCCCAGAAGAATTCCAGACTTATAACTTCTTGCAGTACCCAATATTCTTAAACTAAAAATGAGCCTTAAAACCCAACTTAGCCAGAAGATACTCACCTCAAAAGGAGTTGTGGAAGAGTGAGAGTAAGATCAAGAAAAAGGGTAGAAACTAAGAAGTGTGTTCATTATAATTTTAATTTTAATAGTAGTTTTATGTAGGTGTTTTTTTCTCTAAAGAAGTTATTTTTTAATACTTAGATCTAGAAAGATATCTTTTCCTGACTTAAAATGCCAAGATTTCAGTTATATTTAAATTAAATTCTTGACTTTATGTAGAAGATACACAAAACTTTTAGTTTAGCATACATAGACATGACAAACACTGATAAGAACTTGCCTCCCACAGCATTTTGACAGAAAGTAACTGTTTTTCCCGTGCTGTTCACATGCAAAACCCAGACAAAGCAGTGGCTTAAAGCCACTCAGGGGATTGTGTTGTCATGCCTATCCTGAAAAGGAAAATATATCTCTTTCTTTGAAGTATGTATTCTGATTTCACTATAAACAAGATTGAGGTTTTTAACAATGCCAAAATAACCTCTTTTTGGATCAATCCACTCTTTATGGTAGAAACAAGAACTGAACACCCAGGCAGCTCAACAAACACAACTACACAGGACATCCATTTTACACTGGTAACAAACAGGATGTGTTCAGTCTGCTTTGTGTTTCTGCTGTCTTCTGTGTACACTGAAGCATTTTAGATTTCTATACTGAGGGTCGTCAATATACTTGTGGGAGTATTTTGTGAAATTATTCCTGAGCATCCCTCTATATCTATGTAACAAGACTGCCTACAGGGATAGGGTTCAAAGAATGGAGAGGTTTCTTTGAGGCTTGTGCAAGCCATTACATGCTGGCAGAATAAAAAAACATGTTCTCAGTGGTATGGAAACACTATTCCTGAGGAAAGAATTCTTTCTAAATTTCCATCAGATGATCTAACGCACATGTCTCTCTGCACACTGCACTACCTGAAGAACTCAAACCTACAAGTATGTAAGGAAATCTCTTTTTAAGTTTCTTAAGCACTATTCCCTATTCAACGTGTACTAAATATCTCAAGGATTTTCAGCCTTTGGAAAAGTAACCCTGTGAGGCTGACAGTAGTTTTTGTTCTCAAAATTTTAGAGTGGGCAAAAGGAAACACACCATATAGACAGAACTAGAAGTTTCTTACTCTAGTTAGTATCTTAGCAGTAGAATAGTCTAAATTACTGAATTAAGATATAGATTATTAATAAAATAGTTAAAAATGTTACAAAAAAGCTTCCAAGTTTCTAAGCCTTGGATGTACTGTTAGATTTTCCCTATTCTCAGAGTCTTATAGCTGGTAGCTTCAGTCTTCAGTTAGCAGAATGGGAGGAGGGAACCAGTTCCCAGGTTTCACCAGCACACTGAGCCGTTCACTGGCAGAAAATCATGCTTCAGGTGGGAATTTGTCCTTCTCCATTCTTGATATCATGTGGGGGCTACTTTTATATATTATTCTGCCACAGCCTACATTCTTTTCACTGGTGAAGTTTGAAAGTTGAAGAAAAGCCTTCCTCAGCCTCACTGGAACCAAAGGACAGTTTGTTAATATATTGTGTTTGTGAGGCAAGGCTCAGGTAGTGGGGGAAGGCTACAGGTATTGCTTCTCTAAAAGGTGTCCAAAAGCTTCCCCTAGGTGCAATAGAGATGATGTTAACCAGCTCCCAGATGGACCCACCACTGGCCAAGGCTGAGTTCTCAGTGACAGTGTTAGCACCCTGGGATAATGTATTTAGGTAGGAGAAAAATTTGCTGCACAAGAGCAACTGCAGGCAGGAGAGAGGATCAGAGTATGTGAGAGAAAAACTCTGCAGACACCAAGGTCAGTGCAGAAAGACGGGCAGGAGGTGCTACCAGCACTGGAGCTGGGATTCCTCTGCAGCCTGTGGAGCAGTCCATGGTGAGGCAGCTGTGGCCCTGCAGCCCATAGAGTTCCACAGTGGAGCAGAGATCCACCTGCAGCCCATGGAGAGCCCAAAGCCAGAGCAGATGGACGCCCAAAGGAGGCTGTGACCCCATGGGAAGTTCACCCTGGAACAGGTTCTTGACAGGAACTCTGGGCCCATGGACAGACAAGCCTACACTGGATGCAGTCTGCTGACAGAACTTGTGACTCCACAGGGCACCCATGCTGAAAGAGTGCACAAAGAACTGCAGCCTATAGAAAGGATTCACACTGGAGAAGTTCATGGAGGACTGTCTCCTGTGGGAGGGATGTTATGCTGGAGCAGGGCTAAAGTGAGAGGAGTCTTCCTTTGAGGAGGAAGGAGCAGTAGAGGCAATGTTTGTTGAACTGACTGTAACCAGCATTCCCTGTCCCCCTGCACCACTCGAGGGAAAGAAGTTGACAGTGTCATAAGGCTCAGGAAGAAGTGTGTGCACCGCTGGTCACTGCTGTTTTTAGTTAACAGTTATCACTGATCTCCTTAAATTCTAAATCCTAATTTTACCAAAATACTTTGAAATAAGACAAGTAGGACAACAGAGGTATCTAAATACACTCATGCTGGTTTTAGAGGCCAGTCTTGTGACTAGTCTTGATGCATGCACCTACAAAACTGTAATAAGGGTGATATAACATTTAGTGCTTATAAATTCATCATTCTTGACAACAGTTACAAGCTTGATCATTTTATTCACTTGTTAGCAGAGGATGAAATGGCACCATGATTGCACACAGTGAATCGTCTGCGTATTCACTGAGGATATTCACATGAGTGATGGGTGTAAATCAGGGGAGGATTTGACCATGGTATGATTGATGTAATGTTTCTAGCCAACTGCTCTTAGTTCTTAATGTGCCTAAATGTATTTACATATAAATGTAAATACATTTACATCAGCTCAGTGCTAACTGGGGACACGATATTTGAGTCTTTAAAAAGTCATCCCCATCAAGGGACGTGAAGGCATGCCAGCTTCCATCACCAGCAATTTTTGGACTCATAATCACTTAGTGTGTATTACACATCAGAAGACAAATAGTATCTTTGGGTGTCTATTAAAATAGTCCCCCAAAGACTAAATGATTTCTAGTACTCAACACTGTCTTTGTTGTGGTGCATGACAAATGAGACAAATCTTGAGCAAATATCTGATTAGGAGAAGATAAAATTAATCTGTTAAAGCCATAATTAGTATTATAGTAGTAAACCTCTTTTCTTTGTAGCTTCAATGTCCTGCTGACCTTTAATCAAATGAAATAAAATCTGAAATTTTTATCTACTGTTGGGTGTTTTCAGTTACCATAGCCCATAAATAGGACTGCCTAGGTGAAATGCCTGCCTTTTCAAACAGCAATCAATAATAATAAAGCATCATAATATATTGTTAAAGCTAGTTGAGCCAAGTTCCAAAAGGAGAAAGCTAAAAATATACATGAATAGTCACTAAGCTACTTTTATAAAAGTGGTGTGAATACTTCTATTGATATGTCCACTATATATAGAAAAACTAGAGAGGATAGCGATAAATGAGTCACCAAATTCTAAGTTACTTTATAAAAACATCAAGGGACTAATGTTTCAGATATAGAACACAAAATATAGAGTTAATATTACTGTGCCATATATCACTATGTGATCAGGCTACATACTGATAGTATTTCCTGATGTAATTTTTTTCACTAAACTTGTGACAACTTAAGACAGCAGTGAGGAGTGAATGCACCTACTGTGTTACCTACATTCTAGAAAAGCAGTGTGTCTTACAGCCCCATTGTCATTTAATAATTCATTCTCTCCTTATACCTTATCAAACTAGTCAAGATATGCTTGGCTGTTAACTTGGATAGATGGCCAGGATCTAACAAACATGACCAGGCTAAATAGATACAGTAGATAAACTATCATTAATGTACCACTAGAATTCATCTACAAAATACCAAAAATCATTCATGGTTCATTCCAATTCCTGCTTGGTTCATCCCTCTGTCAGTGGGATCTTGTAGCAGGTTTATGTGTATCTCCTCATATTCAAGATGGCAGAAGTACTGTTGTCTTGTAGTAGCTTTGGAGATTCTGGCTTCCTCTGAAACTAGTTTCAGTTCCTAAACTTGTCTGTGCTTTGGGTCTGTTTAATTAGGACATTGGAAATCTCAATGTGATGCTTCCAAATCATACAAATATTGATATATATTACCATCTCTGTTAAAACAAACAAAAAACCCCAAACAAAACAAAAGTAAACAAACTAAGAAAAAAACCAAAACCAAAACAACCTGAACAAAACATCAAAAAAAATCCAACAAACAAAACCAAAAACCCACCAAAAAAACCCAACAAAACCCAAACCTCCCAAAACTAACAAAGTACACCCCCAAAAATCTCAAAAACCCCCAAATTACAAAAGTATGATCAAAATCAAAACAAAAATGGAAATCCAAACTAAATATTTTTCAGAACTTTTCTTGCTTTCATGCTTTTCTGTCCCTTCACATGCTCTCATGAAGTGATGTTTGGCAAATCTCAATCAGCTACTTTGTTCATTGGTAGCTAATTTCCTAATCCTTGAATCTGTGGTAGAGCAAAGAATCTTTCACTCCATGTACTGACTTTGTTTTGTTTCTATCCCCACTCCATGTGTTCCTCAAGCAGTCTCTACCAAATGTGCATTCTCCTTTGGTGGCATGTGAGGAAAGGAACAGGAAAGTAAGTATTTTCCACTTCTACAGCCCTGATGTCTCCCTTTCCTTCCTCTCCTAGGCAATGAAAAGAATGGGAAAACACATTTACTAGAAAAGAGAGCTGGAATGACCACAGTTCCTTCCCTTCTCACTGACAGAGCCTAAGAGCATCCATGTCCTCGATACTGCGACAGACAGAGCCTGTTATGCTTCCTTCCTTTCTACCCCTTTCTTCATGTAGCTGTCATAACCCTAAGGTTTATAAAGATGTTCCTCACCAGTACTTAACTGTTATGCTAACTGTATTTTTCCTGATTTGATAAAATGGTCTGAATAATTGTTTGAGTTCCTCAAAAAAGTAGTTCAAGAGAGATAACTAGTCCTTTGACCGTGGCCTGTTTTCAAACAAGTCAAAACTGTCCTTTAGCAGGAATGAAGACAGAGGTGGAATTTCTCCTGAATGATTTGTGTTCCATAATGACATCCCCAGATTCCCATGTAAGGCTTGATTGCCACTGCTAACCCACTAGACTTCTAAGAGAGTCCATTTAAAATGAGACAAAAGAGGAAGTAGGATGTTATGCTGAGTGCCCCATGATTTGATGTGAAATTTTATGCCCTAGCTTCAATAAAAGTCTTAAAAAAAAAAGGCATTTGTACCCACAGCTTTCCAAAGAGATGGTCTTAAATTTGAGCATCCGGTGCATCTCTATTCTGGCATTTACAGATTAGACATATGCTTTTAAATTTACAAGCAAGAAAACTGTTGATGTATCTATGCCCTTAGCTATGTTTTGACACTGGCTGTGTTTTCCTTGATGTCCTAAGCACTTTCTCTGCCAGCACTGGCACCAGCTTAGATGTTGGGAAAGAGCTGTACCTGTGACACTGGTTACAGTACAGGGCAGGAAGACAGAGAAGTATATGCAAGACATTGTGGCCTGAAAATGTGAGCACTATGGGCTGGTAAGGCAGGTTAAAACAATGGTTGTCCTTGGTTTCAGCAAGGACAGAGTCAAATTTTCTGCTGTAGCCATGAGGAAGTGAAGCCTGGAGCCATGTGGGTGTGTCTAGGTTGTTATTCTATCCCACCTAACATCATCTCTGGGGGAATGCAATTAAGAGACTCTGGGTTCCTGGAAGAAGGTGGGCATGGTTTCCTGTCAGGGGAAAGGGTGATGTGCAGAGGGTCTGCCCACAGTAGTTTTTTACTGTCCTGGGCTTGGTGAACATTTTTGCATATAAATCACCCTCTCTTTGTACACTTTTTAAATTAATAGTGTTGCTGTTAGTGTTTGTTTTCCTATCTCATTGCTCTTTCCAGGATGTTGTTTTGTTTTTTTTTTTTAATCTCAACCCATAATCTCTGCCTTTTGCCTTCCACCAGAGGTGGGGGAGAGGGGAGTGGTTCATGGTTTTCAATTTAGTGGGAACAGTTAAGTAGGGAGTGTTAATAAATGTAAAAAATAAACTATGGCAGACAGTAAATCACTGTTTGAGTTCATTCTGTTCATAAGAGCTGAACAGAGGATGAAAATATTCCTACTCAGTATTGTCTCCATAGCTCTCACTCCTTCTGTAAACTAAAAGTCAATTTGATTTCTTCAGAATTAAACTAGACTGTGAACACGCATATAAACACTATGGTTGATAATGCAGGGCAATTGTGCAACCAGAATATAATTAATAAGGCAATATTTACGTGTCTAGGATTACTAGAGGTAAAAATTTTGGATGAGACTAAGCCAAGATATTTCTACATCATCCTTTCTACTTTTCTTTTCTGCTTATAGGTGCTGCACTTCACTTGGTCTTCAACGCTTAAATTTAGCATTGTCCTGAAAGATTTTAGGAACCTCTGAAAAGCATATACATATTTAATAATGAGGACAATCCCACACCTACTAAGTTTTGCTTAAGCTCTACGACAGTGAGGATCTGTTAGACTACAAGAGCTGTTATATTTGTAATTCATACATTATTGTAATGTAGCAAAACCCATTAACTGTAACCTTTCCCAGCATTAAAACATGCTAGCAAAAGGCAAAAAACCCAAACTGATGTTATGAAAATTGTCAACAGCTATTCTTTGACACTCCTCCTGCCTCTGAATGAAAATCTGTTAAGAAAAAGCAATTTTAAAATCAAATCAGGGTTACTTGGTAACATGCTAAATACAAAAAAGCAGATCTTACTGCCTAAATTGTCAGAATGAAATATATAACCATTGCAGATTTGACCCCAGCTCTGATACCTCTTTCCTAAGCACATTACTTCCTAGAACTATCATCAGTGGCTACCAAGTTTCTTGCAATCATTAATAAATTGTGTTTAAATCAGTAAGTTCTAAAAGCTTCTGCAAAAATTGATTCTTGCTTTTAGTGTCAAGTGAATTTAAGAAAGTATGTGAAAGCTGTAATCATCTTCTACTCTTAAAACTCAAAATCTGTGTTTGCTAATTTGTAAAGCTATCATGAATCCTGTTTCAGAGAACAGGTGTTATTCTCCTACTTCCTCAGAATTTCCTTCCCAGTATCACTCATGTTGAAAAGAAGATGAAGCATCCAGTCAGGGTCTGAGCTAGTTATATTTGACACTGTATGGCAGTTTTATGAAATAACTTCAGGGACATTTCTTTTCAGATTGATGCCAGAAGTAAGTTGACCCAAATATAAACAGGATCAATATAATTTTATGGTATATGAATTACCATATACAGACTTAATATTTATGTTCATTCGAGCAGAAGCAGATTGCAATTTGGATTTATAAAGCACCTTTCATATTGAAGATATCTTAGAGCAATTTACAATCTAAGTTATGCTCTAGCAAGGCACTGACTATGAAAATAAATATGTGCTCAGCAATAGCTCACATATATCTGTAGAGATTTTTATTGAGGAAAAGATGTTGGACCTCCATTCATTTTCAAACATGCCACAATAGAACAACTCAAATGATCAATCACTAGAGTTATAAAAAAATGCATTAATTAATTGAACTGCATGTATATGCCAGATCTTAAACTTCCAGACATTTCACAGACTAAGACCTTACAGAAATACTTGGTTCTGTGAGCAGCCACTGAACTGCAGAGGCTTTACTATGTTAACACAGTCTTGTACAGATAGTCCTTTAGGGGCTGACCTTTCTCCTAACAGTAATCTTTCTTAGTTCATGCAATGATCCATATCCTAGTGGGACTTCAGCAAGCTTTGAAAGCTGATCCTTTGTTTGGAATTCATACATTATATTTTCAAAGAAACAGGTGCTCCTTAGAAAAAAAAATTCTGTTAAGTTTTGCATAGCTCTAAAGACTTTTCTCTCTGCATTGGATTTTTGGCCACTGTTTGTAAACTATTTTTTATTTCTTGCATGCATTCATATTTTGTTGCTGTTTTCAGACTACACATATCTCTTCTGAATTATTTCCCAGGCAACAGTTAATATTATTGCTGGACTATGGGCTGGAAATCTTAGAAGAATATTCATAAAAACTACTGCCCTAAGCCAATATCAGCATGCTTCTGAGAATGCTTCTGAACTTCAGATATTCAAAATCTGCCTTGAAGATATTTTTCTGTGGCATTTTCAAAGTTTCCAAGTCTTGGTAAATTTGAAAATATGAACCAATAAAATTTGAATATTCCTTGAGACCTCTCTGGTAATGTCACCTTTTTCCTCATGCTTCAACAGAAACTCCAGCAGTTCTTTCTTGTGAGAAAATCCAGGGATGGACTTTGAGGGGATAAAGAGAAGCTGAAGTCCTGGTCTCTGCTTTTGCATAATTTTGCTATCAGATCTGAGGAGAGCCCACCATTTTTGACAACCCTCCCTTTTATCGTTCATAGGCCAGATTTTGAGTTCATGCATGTCTTGAATTCAGTCAGTATTCAACAAAGAGCAGAACAAAGTGGCCTTTTCTTTCCTTTTAATTTATCTCTGTTGCCTTCTGACAAGCTGTTCTTTGTGAATAATCTCCCAGCTGTCCAATGGCAGCGGTTCGCACTAGACTTACGTCCATCCAGATGTGTCCCTGGTGCTAAACTGGCAATCTTTCCTTGACAGTGAGCATTTTCAAGACAGAACAGCAAGTACACATAGTCTTAGTGCCAGATGGCTTTTGCATACTGCCTAATTTCAACTCCATAAGGCTCAAATTGTAATTATACATTTCGCATTCATTACTGCTTCCCTCTACATACAATATATTTAAGTTGATTCTATCATAGGAATACATTTATGAGATATGGTGAACTCTTTCATATAATTGACATGTCTGTTTTCTGGTCCAGAAATAATAATGCCATCTCCATGTAGGATCTTCAGCATTTGCTTAAAATTTTGCTTAGTCAGGTATTTTGGGGAATTTGGTGTGCAATTAAGTTTCATATTATTAATGTTATTGTGATGCGTTTGACCAAAATTCTCCTAAATTCTCCTAAAAAAGTAAAGAAAACATCACAAAGACATAACTGGATGACAGAGAATAGTTTCCTCAGAAAGCTTTTCTTGAAAACTCACCATAATATGTATTCACTTTAAAAAAACCCTGTAAGTGACTGACTTAGTAACTTAGGATTACTATTCCTGATAAAGAATAATTTTTTTCCAGGTAGCATGATATCAGATTGTACTTACATGCATTTTTTTTAAACATACTTATTTTTGTCACAAAACCCAATAATTTTGAGCATGGACAGATTGATGACAAAGACAGGTTACTGTAAGTGAGCATTTATGACAATCTCCTGTAGAATGTGTGCAGGATTTGCAGATAAATCACATCTCTGATTACATCGCTGACAATTCCCCTTCCTGTATTAAAAATAACTCCTCTGACAGGAAATATCCTGTTGCATATATTAATTTTCTACTTTAATTAGGTGTGAAAGAATAACAAATTAAACATATCTCTATGCCCAATATCTGATAAGTATATAGCATGAGCATTAGTTAAAGTTTCAACAGCTTGGTTAAGAATTGACTAGAAATGATGAACTCTTCTGATGATTAGGCTGACCTGGCAAAGGGGTGGCAGGGGTGGCAGTAGCCATCTTACCTCAGCACTATGCACACACTTCCAAGAGATTTCATAGGTACACATTTATTATATGTTCTGTCTAGAAGTTAGACAAATGGTATTGACATAACATCAATGTCATAGCAATAATGCAGACCTCATGTTTAGAGATGTTTACAAATAATAATGAATAGCTTTCTTTTTGTTATTTTTATTGCAATCAAAAATTAGAGTAGCATCATCAACCCACTGCTCTGCATATCATGTTCGTTGAAAATAACTGCAAAGAATATTTTATATCTCTAAACACATCCTCCTGAAAAACCTTAAAATATTGTCAGTTCCAATGTGGAGAAAAAGGATTCAAAACAAAAGTTTGAAGTGCTCTCACAAAACTTTCTTGATAGCAATTCTACAAATGAGAACTCTGCTCAAATATGTCAGCTATTTCAGCTGATGTATAACTAGATCATTCAAGCAGGTTTGAGAATAGTTAAAAATATCTGTATTTAAACAAATAAATTCAAATCCAGTGTTACAAATTAGCAGCCCAGTGAAACGTTTGTGATTAAATGCTGATGTTTATTTTCAATTCATATTTATACATTTTTACAACACATACATCTGCATTCTTGCTTTTATATATGTTTATAGCGATAAAAAGAAGATATTAAATTTCAGAGAAACAAAATGAAAAAATATTTTTAAAATAAGAGCTGTGCATCTAAGAGAAAATGGAGATGAAGTGTGTTCTGAATTGCTGTGGACTGAAGTATCAAAATGAAATAGTTCAGTATTGCTTGGAAGGAGAGTTGCATTAAGAAAAGACAAATTATTTCCGTTCCCTAAATGAGGAAAACTTAATGACTGAATAATACATTCAATTTACCTGAAAAAAAATTCTGACCAGTTTAGTCTTTTGTGGCACTGAACAATTTCTATGGAATCTTGGGTTTTCTTTTCAGTGTTTTGTAGTATTCACACAAATATGACATGATTTCAGCAACTAGGAGATTGGAACAAATGTTTTTTTCTAGTACAAGACCAGCTAATTTAATGGATAAGTATGCCATTATATTAAACAATGATTTTCTGGTGATCTGAAATATGTGAATCTTTTACCAGAGTTACTCTAGCTGAATGTTAAAGACTCTAAGTGCAACTATCACATATATTTGCTTTTTTCCTGAAAAAAGAACTGGGAATGATATGATAACAATGATGTCTGTTACCCAAAATTTGATATTTTTAAAAAAAGAATATTTATTTTAGTATTTAATTAGATTTTGACACTGTGGAAAATCAGTGGTGATGAATATGTCCCTGTATTATCAACACAGTTTTCATCACACATTCAAAAGAGAGCTCCATAATAGCTACTGTGAATAAAACTATCTCACCCAAAATGAGCACAGGTGTGCAATACATGATTTAGCACTAAGGGTGCTGGGTTATTTAATGTTTATTTAATTTACAATATAAAAAGCAAATTGGTAAGAACATTGTAGCTACATCTTTCTAAGATTACAGTGAAAAAGCCTTAGAGAACCTGTAATAGTGGTGGAAGTTGCATGGGGTCTTGCTGGGACAGAGGTAACTTTCCCCATAGCATCCCTCACAGGTGCTGTGCTTTGTACTGGTAGCTGGAATGGCGTTGGTAACACCATCTGTGTTTTGATCATTGCTGAGGGCTGCTCCCACAGCATCAATGCTGTCTCCTCAACATTCCCATTACCCCAAAAGCCAGCAGTCTGGGAGTGGGCAAAAGGCTGGGAGGAGACAGAGCCAAGACAGCTGACTCTAGAGGTAATGCACACCATAGAGCACCGTGCTCAGCAATAAAGGCTCAGAGAAAAGAGGAGACAGAAGGGGCATTTGTTTTTAAGGCTTTTGTCTTAGGGAGAGATGCTAAGCACACTGAGGCCCTACTTACCAAGAGATTGCTGGACCATGACTACTGATGGGCAGTAGAAACCAAATCTTTTTGCCTAATCTCACGTGCTTTCGCATTTGGCCTTTTTCTTTGCTAAACTGCCTGTATCTCTACTCATTTTCATCTTATTTTCTCCATCTGAGATGAGCAATTGAGGAAGTAGGTGGGTGGATACCCAGAAGCCATTCTGGAGGTTGAAGTTATAATACAAACTGCAACGATTTCTTAATGTTTTACATTGTTTCATTCTTTTACAGCCATCAGATGAAGAATGGATGACACTCAATCCTGCTTCAAAGCAACTGAACAGGATTGAAAAAGTAATATATTTTATTTTAGCAAAGTGTTTTGAGATAATACTGCCTTTCTTGGATATGGCAGAGAAAAAAAATAGAGATTTTTAGTTCTAAACTTTGTGTTTTATGATTTGCCCACATTGGATCTTGATATAAAAGTCTGAACAATTAAGGCACTGTAAGGTATTCTATTTCAAAGCCTAATTGAGTTACTGGTGTGAGGCACTGAGAGTTTCAGAACTTCTTTTTACTTCAAAGTATTTTTTTTTCTAACCTTCTCATGAACATTTTCAAAATTCTATTA